>SOPF01028748.1:63826-111736 GCA_012979155.1 Hypericum perforatum
GAATGATTGGAACTGTGTTTGTGGTCCATTGTCACTTTACTGACTTGATTCTTTTTTCTGCCTTTTCCACTTTCCCGGTGTTTAGTTGTTATGACCATGGACCCGCTCTTCTTCGTGCACATCTATGCTCTCGACCAACTCATTGTAAGTGGATATTTCATTCCTCTGAGAGCAACCCGAAACATGTATTTAATTATTTTTGTTATTTCAGAGAATCCCTTTGGTGTTTATTGACAAGCACATGAAGGAGGAAACCCTGACATGTGTGATGCTCCAAGACCACAAAGGGGGGCTTTTTTCGGTGAAGATAGAAGAAGACTATTCTTTCGGAGAAGGATGGCATGAATTCGCACGCGATCACAACCTGAAAGTTGGCCACTTTCTTGCTTTTCGCTACAACAGCTTCATGGTATTAACGGTGCAAGTCTGTAATCGGACCATCACCTCCGTGCTACGGGATTCTCCGATTGATGCTCAAGATGCTATTACGATAGATGAAGAAGAATCCACTCAGCCTCAGAATATCCCATCCTTTACTGGTATGCTTTTAGTTTCAATATCCTTATTCCTTAGCATATATAGTTCCTCTGTTCCTGAAATGTAATTCGATATTTATTATACAAGGTGAAGCGCCAAAAGAATCCATTCAGCCTTAGAATGTCCCTTCCTCTACTGGTGAGGTTTTAATTTTAATATGCTCACTTGCACCTTAGCATAAATAGTGCATGCCAGATTTTAGAGTTGTTGCGCGGTGTGTGTTTTATCTTTGTCTGACATTGTGTTTGTTCCTGCTACAGACAAGGACCCCCTACTGAAAAATCAAGACATTTATCAGCAAGCAGATAGCTTGTTTGAGGATGAAAGTCATGAAACTGTGATTTTGTTGGATGGAGACACGGAGTCTTCTCATGATAATGAAGATGAAGACAATGATGGTGATTATGCAGACGAATCTTTAGATGACGATGACGACCTGGTAAATGAAGATGAAATCTTGGTAGATGATGTCCTCTCTTCTGCTGGTGAAGTTTTTTTTAATTAATATCCCTTCTTTATAATGTCCCCTCCTCATCCTCATAATGTAACTCGTCTTTATCATGCAAGGAGAAATGCCATTCAAATGCAACATTGATGACCAAAAATGTTGCAACATCATCTTGCCAAGATCCTATGCATATGGTCCTTATTTGGTACGTAGCTATTGTCTCTTTCACAAGTATTGCAAATATGAATTATGGTGATTGTGACATAATTTTATCTCTAGTTCAAATGTTACAACCGTTTCTTTTCTGGACAGGGTCTCCCAATTTTATTCGCAAGTGTCAATCAACTAGAGAGAAGGTCTAGTACCAATGTTATTTTAGTTGATCCAGTGGGCAAGAAGTTTGAGGGACTCAGATTCCAAATTTATTGTGGACGTGACGTTCGCATTGGGACAGGATGGTCAAAATACTCACAAGCCCAAGCTTTGCGGAAAGGAGATAATATCACACTCAAAATCGTTGAGAACACAATGGAAGTTGTGAAATTCCAACTCAGTCACAATGTTCCATTAAACAGTAAGAAATTGTATTTATCTACTGTACTCTATACTATTACATGTAGCGATTCTTAGTGAGTGATAGACTGATATTACCAAGTTAGAGAAAATGGCAGGTGATCAACTTCAAAACACTGTACCCAAAAAATAATGTCAGATAGCCAATTACTATCTGGTTTGCCCGAAATTGGTGTATATGTTATTGTCATCATCTGCGTTACATGACTTTTATCACTAAGCTTTCAATTGTTTGATTCCTTGCTACTAACTTTATGGTTTCCTTCCAGGATTGCAATCAGAGAAGAAGTCTGGGAAAGAATTGAAGCGTGATATAGTTGAACACCGTTCTTTTAGAAAATTGCTCAAATCCCCATACTCTCTGGTTAGTGTAAATATGGAATATGTGCAATGGTGATTGTATGTGCAGATATCATAGTACTGATGATGTGTGCTATTGCACAGATAATTCCCAAGGCGTTTGTAGAGAGAAACAGCCTAGCGGGCCGACATAAAAATATTGTCCTTCAAGATGGAAACTGTGGGTCGTGGAATGTGTCACTTTGTAACTACACTAATAGGACTGTGATGCAAGGCGGTTAGTCAGAAGTGGTCGAGGCCAACAAGCTCGAAGTGGGTGATTTGATCAGGTTCACTCTCATCGAGACTAGACCCAAGCCTGTAATGTTGTTCAAAGGTAACTTGAACCTTTTCCATGATGGTAGCATCGGTATAGAAATTACATTCCTATAACTTCTAATGTCGTCAAGTTCTTGAAACAGTTTGGAGGAGTGCTGATCCGAAAGGTAAGGGCCAGAGGAGCAGGTTCTCCACCATCAACAACCGCTTATAGAAGAGTTCATGTCCACTTCTCGCCAACGCATCATCTGTTTGTTGTAGGTGAAGTTTAGTTCATGTATTGTAATGCGCAAGTTCAGAGACATGATGTGACCATTAAGCTGATGACTTATGCATATGTTAGAGAAGAAACCCATGATCAGTTTGTCCCTTGAAGGTAGTGCAAAATGTGATCAATGAAACTCTAGGTGTTAGGTAATTTTACTACTCCAAGCCACTATTCCACTTTAATTTTGCTGCTGCTGATTGCACATTCCAAAGATGTACAACAGGGGAGAGGTCCGTCCACTAAAACAAGTCTAACAAAAAGCACATTGAACGAAAAAAAGCATAGAACACAAATGTTCTCAGCGAAACTCTTCCATTCACTCACGCTAGAAAAAAAAATTAAAGCAAAGATTGATTCCAACAAGCCTCCTCGCACTAGCAAGTCCGTGATCGTTCTAAATGCAGAATTTTGGCCCATAGCAAGTCCTGTTTGGGCCTTATTTTGTTGGCCTTACTTGAGCCCGTGGTCCTTCTATCTTGAGCACAGTTTTGAAAAACGACCCGGAAGTCGACCCGGTCATACTACTGGTTTGACTAGATTTTTTTCCTTCATATTTTAATGTAATTTCTTGAAATATATACGGATATATGTAAATAAGTTATTTAAAGTAAAAAAATTATATATATATACAAATTTCCGGTCAAACCATCCATTTTTTGTTGATACATCCGGCCGACCGAAAATCCTACGGCCCGACTGGAGTCCATTTTTTACCATAAAAATGACTCGGAATTGAGTCTGAAATGTGGTCCGATCAGTCAGATCGCATTTTTTAAAATTATGATCTTGAGCCATGGGAAGTGAGTATTGTAATTTTATATTAATTAGTAAATTTTTGAAATTGTAATCTAAAATCTTTCTTTGGATTTCTTTCCCTCTCATTATCTATCTCTTTTCTTTCCTCTCTTTGATAAGTAGTCATCGACTGACGTCATCGCATAGATGGATCATGCAATTCAAGTATTATCAAATTCATGAAAGTTTAATCTATAGTTCAGATTTAGACAAATACCAAAGTGTAAAATATTACCACAAAACTTGGTTTGTCTGATAACTCTTTTGGAGCAACCACTCAAAAGTGTGTCCATGATTTGTCTAGACAAAATGACAAAACCACAATGTTATTGTCGAAAACGAGTAGTAGATACCCATTAATTAGGTAAAACGTGCCATATATGTGGTGTTGGGATTCCCCCAGTGTCTAGCTAAAGCCAGTTGTCTCTGCCTACCCGTCGTCTACGAGATTGCATTTCTACTTAGTTGCCTCAAATCTAACTCTAAGCCGTAATTAACCTTAATGACTCTTCCCATAATGCAACTTTTCTGGTAATTCTTGTCTTAATATATGTAATTAGTCAAACAATTATTCATATTAATGCAGCACATTTGAAACGGTAAACACTATAGTTGTGGCCGTATGATTAACAACACATTTTACGGAAAAAAGGCACAATGTTAATCACAAATAGAGAAAAGAAAAGCACATCGTGATTCACAAAAGTTGCCCGTAACAAATACATTAATATTATATCCGTTGGTCGTCCGGTTCAACTTTCGTGGCGTGAGAATAACACCAATTTTGTTAACAATATTAACAACCACCGATTTGTTTTGGTTTAACTAAATATTTTAATTCAACCAATGAAAATTAAAAAAAAAATGCTAAACACTTAGATAGATAAATTTTTGTATCAAATTCGATTCAGAATTTTATCAATAATAATTTTTACTCTGAAAAAAAGTAGCCAATAATTAGGGCCAAATAATATTGGTAGGTAAGCACAAAGAAGGAAGGTCCACGTAAGAATATGCGCAAGTGTGCTTTCCTAACAATAAGATACCACGTGGCTCAACTTCCTCTCCATTTTCCCTCCCCACCTACTCCCGCCTTCAGCCCACAAAGTTTGATCAATAAGTAAGTTGTTGCAATGTAGACCAGACCAGACCAGACCAGACCAGAGAAATGGCATAGCTAGAGCATGAGAAGGCAGAGGCCTCAGAGCCCAAGAGGGGCTCAGGAGGAGGAGGATCATAGCCAAGAAGGGTGGTCAGCTTAGTAAGCTGGTTTTGCTTTGGCAGGTTCAATCCCACATCTTTGTCGTTAGGATGTAAGTGTGAAAAATCTATCGATTTAATTTCGATGTACAATTCTAGGAAATTGTGTCGCGTATTCTAATACCATGTTAAAAGAAGAAAAAATATAGATATGTTTTAGATTAGATTTGAATATTCTAGCATATTATACGAATGCATGACTTAGTTTCACATACGTTTGTTTAGACCTGATTTGTATGTATGTAGACTAAATATGAAAATTCTGACAGAAATATCAAATATTTGTATGTTGTAGTTGGGTTTAGTTTAGATTGTGGTTGTTATGTCCTAGAGGGAGGTTTGTTTGTTTGTTATGTGTGATGGTGTTCACTTCCTTGCTCTAATGTTTTCTCCATCCAGAATCCTGAGGGGTAGTTAGGACGTGTTATTTGAGCTGAAAGATTGTTGAGGAATGCTCTAGATCCTGATGGGGGATACAATTGCTAATGCCGATGACTATAACCTTGGTCGTTCGGTTGGTCGGTCGGAATCATATATTTGTCGATCACTACCTGCCGGTTAAAGGTTCCAGATGCAGCTACCTAGTTGGTCCTGATTCGTATGTATGTAGACTAAATATGAAAATTCTGACAGAAATATCAAATATTTGTATGTAGTCTCCATGTTAGTTGGTTTAGTTTAGATTGTGGTTGTTATGTCCTAGAGCTAGAGGTGGGTTTGTTTGTTTGTTATATGTGATGGTGTTCACTTCCTTGCTCTAATATTTTCTCCATCCAGAATCCTGAGGGGTAGGTAGGACATGTTATTTGAGCTGAAAGATTGTTGAGGAATGCTCTGGATCCTGAGGGGGGATCCAATTGCTGTTGACATGCTGATGACCATAACCTCGGTCGGTTGGTATCATATATTTGTCGATCCCGCTGGCAGGCTGGATGTGTTGTTGCATCAAATAGCTGACAGTTTTGCCGCTGAGGAAATCACTGCCCGCCGGTTAAAGGTTTCAGATGCAATTACCGATTTGACAGATGTTTCTTTGATGCCGCTGATAGATTTGCCTGTTAATGCATCTCTCTCGCACTCAGGATTTTATAGTAAGGGGTGGTGGAAAGATCCCTTTGTACAGGTGAGACCCTGTTTGCATTCTACATCCTCTTGTGCATTATTATTATTATTGGCTAGTTGTGCAAGCCATGCTTGTGTTTGCATTAGTTGATCATGAACACGACCCTCATCCGTCCTTGCCTTGCAGCCGTTCGTTTTTGTGGAAGCTGCTGCAGACATAGCAGTTGATTATAAGAGATCGAACTGCTATAGGCGCGGAAATAAGCAAGCAGGATTTGTCCTGGAAACAGTCCCTGTTCGAGTGTCAGTCACCTTGCAAGGTAGATTTTTATCCAAGTACAACCATCATGATATCCCAACAAGTATTCCTTAAACCAACGACGAGAATGGAGTTCACCTTTCTACAACCACAAGCTTTTGGAGCATTTAGTGGCTCATCTATGTCAAATGGCTTCATTAACTTTGGCCAGAAGCTTAGTTCCCCTGTAAGAACATCGGTGTGATGCTTGCTAGCTGTATATTTTGCTACAATATATATTGTTGGATTCTAAGTTTCACTATGACTCGCCCACGTATCAGGTGAACGAAAAGAAAGATCTTACAAGATTTGAACCTTCTAATAGAATGATGCTTAACACTTTTCTTTTGCAGCCAGATGAACAACCTTGTTGGTGAACTTGGCTTGTTTCCTGTATACATGGGAGCTTCTGATAGACTGTTGAATGCTGATCATGACAACGTACCCTTCCAGAACGGTATGGTCGTTGTAGGTCCGGCTGTCCAGGCCTATTAGTCCAGGTGTGTTCGAGGTCCCAATGATTGATGAGTACATATATCTTCCATGAGAACAAAGTAAAATTACTTGCAGTAAGTGAATGGGCAGCGTCTCACAAGACATTCCGAAGAGGACTGTTGAAGGCATTTCATTGTCTAGGATAGAGCTGATGCAACCATGAACCTTGGTGGCATTAAGGTATTGTGCTCGTCTTCCATCACTGGTTTTAGATCTGAATCACAGTAACAAATATAATGAGGAAGCTAGAGCTAGCTCTGCATACAACTTCCATGCTAATTTTAATGCCTGCACTGACCAAACATCGAATATATGTTTTTTGCTCAGACTAGCTCAGTCGAGATCAAACGTACGCGCAACCGAGCTGATGATGCCATCATCACCAATTGAAGGAGGTCCGTCCAGAGCTACTCGTGATGTTCATGGTGCTAAAAGAATGGGACTCACCTGCTGATGCGAACTGAGTTGAAGAAGAAAATTCTTAATCCCTTGTCCGAAGGTCCGAATCCCAAAACTCCATCGGACCAAGTTTATTGCAGCAGCTAAAGTTTCAAAGTTTAAACTATGAACCTGGTTGTAGAGTGAGTACACTCCATTCTCATTCTCGTTAACAGCTTTAGCACAGCACAAAAGCTTGGCCTTGCTTTTAAGTCACTAACGCTAAAATTGGCCTTCGAACAGGTATAAGTTTCATGAAAGTTTTTGAGTCCGGATTCCCCAGTACTTCTTCGAACAAGACATAGGCATCAACCAAATGTAAGGTACATCATTAAATCTCTTCACATAGTAAAGATATTGTAAGAACCAATTACTTTAAGCTCGTCGATAGAACTTGAAATTGCTCGAATTAATGATATAGGAAGTCATCAAATTAAAAAAAAAAAAAAAAAGGGTACGACACTCTCATGAATCATTTCTTTTGAGAAACACAGCATTCCATTATAACCAACTTCATTTTACAAGCGCCTCGGAAATACACTCATTATATAAATATTATATTACAATCAGGCTCAGTTGCTTCTCTTTCATTCCCAATCTCATCTCGCTGATCACAATCTATGATGGAATCGAGCGGATTGATCTTGTATCTAGACATATCATATAGTCGAGTGGCCGAAATTGATTTCCTCTATGATGCCAATCCCAAAACTGGCTCAGCGACAGCTGGAGCGTTACGAAAGTCTCTCCATACATAGAACAAACGAACGAAGTCCACGTGGCTGTCGCGTCACGAAAGTTCCGTACATAGGGAGGACTATGGTTCGAATCCCGAAGGATGTGAAGCTCGCTCAGATCTCAACGCAGCAACCGAACTGGACAAACCCAGAGAACTCCTCGGCCACCTCAACCTTGTGGATTTTACTATTCTGCCCCTCGCCCTCCACCAAGTAAAACCCTTGGGTGCTACCCTGGTACTCCGACCCGGCCACCATGACCCGGTCCCCGACCACCACCCCGCACGACCCGACCCGACCCACCATCTCCCCCCAGCACACCACCCCACCCCCGGACCTCACCATCCCGGCACTGCCACGTGGGCACCTCCCGGCAGTCCACGCGCCCTCCAGGTGGCGCCACTCCCCCGTCGCGGGGTCGTACACCTCTGCGTCCCCCCGGAACCCGCCCTGGTTCTCCGTCCCGTAACCGCTCACCACCCAGAACTGCTCCCCGCCGGCGCCGTCCTCCCCGCCGACGACGAACCCCTCGCACTCGTCCCGCTCCAGCGACATCGCCGGAAGCGGGCTCCACTCGTCCCCCCGGACGTCGTAAACCCACCCGGTGGCCAGCGCGTTTTTGCTCTCGTCGTGCCCGCCGGCGACGTAAACCCGTCCCGAAGGCCCACCGGCCGACCCGATCGCAAAGAACGACCTCTTCTCCGGCATCGGCGTTCCCTCCGTCCACCGCCCCGTCACGAAGTCGTACACGAACACGTCCCGTACAGGGTCGTAGCTGGCCGGATCCCACCCGCCCATAACGACCAGCCGGCCGCCGCACCCGGCCAGCTGGCAGAACAGAGGCAGCCCGCCCGGGTACTTCGGGACCGGACCGAGCCTGTCCCACGCTCCAGTTACCGGGTTGAACACCGTGATCCCGTAGGACGGAGGAGCAGCCGGGGCCTTCTCGCCAGCGACGGCGAGAAGCGGGGAGGTCAGGGCCTGGACCAAGCAAGCAACTTTATGGGTAAATCCGTTGACTTTACGGTAGTCGTAGAAGTCCCGTCCCTGGAGGAGCTGTCTCCACCGGCGGCAGACGCCGGCGGCCACCCGATGGGTGGTGTAGGAAAGGCGGGTGACGCACTCCAGGCCGAGCTCCTCCGGTAGGCCGGGGATCAGCTCCCCAAGTTCGAAGCTTTCCATTTGAGTTTCTAGAGAGAGAAAGGTTGGAGCTTTCAAGTTAGAGGAGAGAGAGGGATAGAGAGAGAGGTTCTATTATTATTATGTGATTATTTAAATGTTTTTTGGGGTTTGATGAGCTAAGGAAGAGAAGAAGAGTAGTGAGAGATAGAGAGAGTGTGTAGAAGAAGTGGGCAAGCTGTGTTTGGTATTTATAAGGAACCAAACTCTCTTTCTTTTAATGTGTAAGGCCTTCTAGAAGGGAACTGCACCTCCTTTTCTCTGGTTTTTTTTTCATTCATACATAATGAATAACTTGTGTATGGTGTATCTTCCCTAGATATCAAAATTATAACTATTTTTGTAAGTCAATGAAATTACTAACATCTTCTTAAAAAAATGTATTATATGATATTGTAATAATTGCATTCAGACCACCGGTCGTCTTAAGTTTACCATATTATTTACTGGATGTAAGAATCTCGTGCAAGGTTGTGATTGTAGTTAAGTTTCATAAAAAACTCCGCCAACGGTTATATATTATACATTAATTGTGTTCAACACACTTAAGTTTGTCCTATTTTTACCAGGTGTGAGAATCTCGTGCAAAGATGTGACTGTAGCTACAAGCGTTATTGAAAATTTACATCAACGGTTACATACACAATATTGATTGTGTTCTACACACTTAAGTTTATCATATTCTCTTTCTGCTGTGAAAATCTCGTGCAATGATGCAATTGTAGTTACAAACCTCATTAAAAACTTTGTCAATGATTACATAAAGAACAATAGTTGTGTTTTACGCACTTAAGTTTTTCTTATTCTCTATCGAGTGTAAGAATTTTGTGCGCATCTGTGATTGTAGTTTCAAGACTTATTAAAAACTCTATGATTGATTACATACATAAAACTAGTTGTGTTCTATACACTTAAGTTTGTCCTGTTCTTTTTCAGCTGTGAAAATCTCGTGAAAGAATGTGATTGTAATTATAAGCTTCATTAAAAACTCTGTCACATATTACATACAAAGCACTAAGTGTGTTCTATGTACTTAAGTTTATCATATTCTTTTTCGGGTGTGAATTTTTTGTGCAAGGAAGTGATTATAATTACAAAGCTCATTATAAAATTTGCCACTAATTACATATAGAACACTAATTGTGTTCAACGCGTTTAAGTTTGTTATGTATTCTAAGAGTGAAAATCTCATGTAAGGATGTTATTGTAGTTATAAGTCTCATTAAAAATTATCATCGATTATATATATAGCTCTAATTGTGTTCTTCGCACTTAAGTTTATCCTATTCTTTTACGAGTGTTAAAATTTATACAAGAATATGATTGTAGTTATAGTGCTTATTTAAAAAAATTTCACTAATTACATATAGAGCGCACTAATTCTGTTTTGCACACTTAAGTTTGTCATGTTCTTCACAAAGTGTAAAAATCTCATGTAAGGATGTGATTGGAGTGACAAGCCTTAATAAAAACTCACATTGATTACATACAAAGCAATAATTATATTATACATATTTAAATTTATCATATTTTGTACTAGGTTTGAGAATTTAGTGCAAAGATGTAATTGCACTAATTGTGTTCAATGCAGTTAAATTTGTCTTATTTTTTTATTGGGTGTGAAAAAATTGTGCAAAATATATGATTTTAATTACAAATTTCATTAAAAACTCAATCACCGAAAAATAATATTGGAAAAAACTGACGAGGAAAAAAGCATAACTCATGTTTGAAAATATCTGACATTTGAACTCAGTAGTAAACCAGCTTCCAATCTACTACAAACGTACAAAAGCAATTTCCGAGCGGCCCTATGTAACATTCCACTTTTGCTTCTTTTGTACGATTTTGCAATATGTTACAAAAGATTTTTGCTTTCTCTTTGTTTTAGTGCTCAACTTTTTTTATCATAATTCTGGGGATATTTACGGGCCCTCTGTTGCCTTTTTCACGTTATGGTAGTGCAATATGGGCGGCGAGAAAAACTTGGAAAAGTTGTCCACTCTTTTCTAATCTGGGGGACCTAAAGTGCCCACTTTGAACTGTTTTGACTAGCCACTTTATCGTTAACAGAGTTGGATTTGGATATGTTTTAACCATATGAAAAAGAAAGTCATTAATTAAGTTCTAATATCTTTTTCAAAAATAATTATGATATTGACTAATCTAATTAAAATTTATGGTAAATTGCTCTAACCTCCCGCGTGGCATCCCTAAAGTGATCTCCATGACCAAAAAAATTAGGCGGTGATGTCGGCGACATACCCACGAGTTTATTTTTAGTTTTTTACCCCATTTTAAGGATGAAAATATCGATTTTTAAAAATCAAGAAGTCTAATAGTAAGAAAACAAAATTCAGGGACTAAAGAGTAAGTTACCCTATTTATAAAATGTTCATTCTTTTATGACAAATATTTTAAAAAAACTCAAAAATTATCGGAACATAAATATGACAAGTGTCTGTCTCATAAGAATTATAAAAAATGAAGCATCCATTTTAAGGCCAACGCTAGTAATATTTTGGACATCCATTTTTGTGGCCAATGCTTTGGAACTCATTGACCGGACGACTGGTTGGTTGGTCGTTGCTCCCATTGGATAAGGATAAACCAAATGCTGAGCTGAGGAGGTAAGGAGCTTATTTGGCTCTTTGTCACTGCAAAATAATAATCGAGAAGAGCTAGGTGGGGCCCACTCCATCAATCAGCATCTCCTGGGGGTGACACGTGGAGGATAAACCCGATCAGATTGAGATTGTCTCCTTCCCTTCCCTTCCCTTACTTCTCTCCGACGGTGACACCTATGCATATCTCCCCACCACCGTTTTTAAAGATTGCTCCATTCCGAGGATTAATCCATAGATTTTCACAATTTAGCGGGCGCTCCGACGCATATTTTATTTTGTATTTTATCATCGGATACGACAATCTTGTCTTATTAAGGTATTTTCACCGTAACTGCAAGTTTTGTCGACAATTGAGTATTTTGAAATAGAAATCAAATAAGCCTTAGACAACTATTCCATATTTCTCAAAATTTCATTTCCAACATCCTCATGTTTTTCCCGCAATATTAACATGTTCAATACTTTCAACAAAACTATCACTTCTCAAAGTTTTAATAACTAACCTTTCAAAATTTTAGCTCAAATATTTTGATCACCCAATCCAATAAATCGTAGCATTACGTGGTATAAACAAAAAACTCAGGTGTTTTGTCCAAAATGAATTTTATCCTAATTTAATTGTGCTCGTATTAGCAATTACATAAAGCAACGAGAGTATTTTTTAGCTTAACGAAAAATTCCCGAACTTTATTACTTTAAAATATTACTTTTAAAATTCTAGTCAATTTGAAAATGTTAACCCAACTCAAATCTAAATTAATTCATTTATTTATCTTCTTGGGTGGTTAGCTCCTGTGTCCAATGAACATGTTACAAGATGTGTAACGGATTATCGATTATGTATGTGATTGGAGGGAGACACAATGCAGTCTTATAGTAGGGACTGTACACACAATTTAATCTGATTATATTTAATTTACTCTCTAATATTAAATAGTTTACTTTGTTAAATAATTCATTTATTTTGGTTGTGTCAAATAATTTACTGACTATAACAAATAGTTTATTTAACTATATCAAATAATTTAGTCTGTCATATTAAATGATAATCATATTTGAGCAACTAATTTATCCTGATATATAAAATAAGTTATCTAATTATATTAAATAATTTATTCAATTATATCTAACGATTTAGCACAACAAATGATTTAGTAATATTAAATGTTTAATATGTTTTGTAATAATTAATAATTTAATTGTGTAAATCGGTCACCGAGTGACACCGATAATTATAGAACCCACAACTCGTCACGCGCTATTAGGAGGTATATCTTCGAGGTGAACATTTTGGGGTACTGATATAACAGGGAAAAAAAAGTTGGAGGTTTGAAATTTGGAAAAGAGATTGAAAATGAAAGAAGAAAGATAAAAGTAAAAAGAAGATGATACGTGGAAATGGACCAAATTATTTTTAAGACAAATTCGTATGATTTTAAACATACATGATCTAGTCCAATCCTAATTGAAGAGGTAACCATCTAGAAACCTTTAGCAATTTAGAAATATATTTCCGTGAACGCATTGTCCTACATGTAGACATGTATGGGCCACCGCCGATTTCTTTTGGAGGATTCCCCGGCTATTGCGAAATATACTAATTCACTACAGGACACTCTACGCAACAACTTGATCTGTCCGAACAAACTTTTTTTGGCCATAAGGGAAACTATAATGATAGCCCACATCTCGAATTATTCGAACTTATTTTGGAAATATCTTGGCTTAGTTGTTTCGGAAAACTGGAAAACTCATTAATATCAAATATCAAGTATCAAAATTTAAGGAAAAATATACATGCATCAATAAAGTTGAAGGAAAACTTTGAGAGTAGTTTTCACCTAGCGGTGTAGTTACATTTTTGTCCTGTTTTGGTAAATAAGTAACTTTGTAGTACCAAAATGTACATCAAAACTACTAGTCCAATATACATTTATGTCCCTTTTGTCACCACTTGTCCAATTTGCCGCGTCCGCTCCTTGCGAGGCCATTTCTGTGTTTTTTGGGAAAATTACATTTTGTACATGTGATTTTACAATTTTTAGTATAATCACCTAGTTTAAAAATAATTATTTGAATCTCTTATTATGCACACTCATATCATTTTTAGGTTCGAGACTTCGAGTGACATCTCAAGTAAAATCTCATTCTGAATAAAAAAATGACATCGTCCAAAAATCGAGGTGGCTGCCACATCACTATTTTCTATCCCGACATACTTACGTGGACCAATTTCAACATCATTTCAATTCTTTAAAAAAAATTCAAGTTTCAATTACCCCTCCTCTCTCCTCTTCTTCTTCTCCATCCTCCAATCGGGAGTTTCACCGGCACCGTAGTACCGAAAACCACCGCCAATTAGTTCATAGTCTGACCAGCATCCGACAATCTCCCCCTCCGGCACCGGTTAGCAGAGGCCCCTTCCACTAGCGTCTAGTGGTTAACACCGTATCCATTCCTCACCTCGAAGAACATCAATCACGTGACCTTGTTCCCTGGGCCTAGGCTGTAATGTGGACAATTCAGAGGGTTAAAACACACGAGTGAAAGATGAAGATCCCTGAGCAGAAGTCAAAATTATCGAAGAAGAAGAAGAAGAAGAAGAAGAAGAAAATATATATGTTGCCCCTGCTGATGACGGCTACTAACCGCTGTACCGTTACAAGCCGAGCATACGAGAGCGAGAATGAGTGGGCTATGTGTCGCATTTTGATGGAGGAAGCAGTTATGTATTTATTTACAGTTTAGTTCCTGTCATTATTTAATTATTTTTGTTGTAATATTTAAGTTATTTCAATTAAGTCCATATGTTATTTCAATTAGGTCCCTACGTTGGATTACAAGGATAATTCAGTGTAATCATGGTTGGGTTACTTACGTAACTTAGGTTAAAGTCAGTTATTCACTTCTTATCTATAAATACTCTAAGTAATTGTACTTAAGAATATATGAATATTAATCTAATCAAGTGTGATTATATATGTCTAATCCTCACTTTCTTCTCTTTCTCTCATCTACTTCTTAAGATTCATCTACATTGGAATCATCTCAAACCTCTACTGAAAGGTTCATGGATAATTCAAGGTTATGAATATGAATTGTGAATTCCATGCTTCATTTGGTATCAGAGCTAAATTGTGATTCTAACCATAAAGTTTGATGAAGTTGCAGAAATAATTAAGGAATTAAATCAGGAATTACGTGAAGAGATCAGCCATGTTTGTGTTGAGATGAAAGATAAGTATGATGGATTAGAGGCCTCAGTGGCTGGACTAACAGTGCAGAATCTTAACTTGGCCAAGTAACTGAAAAAATCAGGAAGTCAAGGCAAAGAAAATGGTGTTATAGACGAAGTAGAATTATCACATACAGGCACTACTTAAGAAAATGATAATGACTCTTATCTGTTAAGGTCAGATTACATTGCTAGACAACCTGGGAGATTTTTCAAATTCAAATTTCCCAAATTTGATAGGACCAAAGTTGGAGATTGGATAACCAAATGCGAACATTTCTTCAAAGTTGAGAAGATCAAAGGTCAATGGAAGATGAAAATTATGCGTATGCATCTGGAAGGTAAAGCCTTGAAATGGTATCGTGGTTATGTTAAAAGAAGAGATAACACCTTGCTTCTCACATGGAAAGAATTTAAACCTGTGGTTGAGAAAGGATTTGCTAGTAATGTGTATGCTAGTTATATGAAATTATTACTCACTAATAAATAAGAGGGTAATGTGCAAGATTATCAAAGCAAATTTGATGATAGACTTGTCCTTCTGGAACTTCTAGAGGATCAGGCTTTACCTATATTCTTGTAGGGCCTAAAGCCTGAAATCGCAATGGTAATCGAAATGTTCTTCCCATCTTCTCTAGAACAAGCTTTCTAATTGGCACAATTAGAAGAAAATAAACTCAATTTCAATTTAAGGAAGTCGAGAGAACTAACTAGCATTCCTTACAATCAGAAGCCATTGCTACTAACTCCAGTTATATCAATTGTAAGATATGGTGTGAATCAAGGAAATTTAGCTGGAACTAGAACTTCCAACTTGCCTCAAAACACTATGAATTTGAACTAGAAGAATCGAACTTATGACAGAGTCAAGTCCAAGGAGATTGAGGATCGAAGAGAAAAAGGATTATGTTTTTTGTACGACGAGAAATATGTGCAGGGACACAAATGTATTAATCGAGGGAAGACATTCATGATAGAAGGAGATAAATCAGATTTAAAGAACCAAAAAGGGTGTTATTACTATGAAGAAGAATTGAAAGTAAAAAACCCATTCTTTCAGTCCATGTCTTGATGGGTAGAATATTGCAGAGTTCTAGAACTATGAAGGTCACAAGACAAGCTTATGAACAATCTTTATTCATTTTGATAGATTCTGGAAGCACTCATAATTTTTTGGATAAAAATGTTGCTCAACGGCTTGATTGTGAAGTAGAAGAATATAAGATGATGAAGGTCAAGGTGGCTGATGGTGGTAAAGTTTAATGTGATCAGATCTGCAGAAGATTTACTTGGTCACTACAAGGCAAAGAATTTAAGACTGATATAATGCTATTGAAGTTAGAAAGTTGTGACATAGTTCTTGGAGTTCAATGGCTAGAAACACTTGAAAAAATTCAGAGGGGTTTTCAAAAGTTGTAGATGGAGTTTAGTGTTGATGGACACAAAATTGAATTATAAGGAACATAAAAAAGTTCAATATGAGAGACCACTGCTAAATAGATAACTAAGTTATTATCTATCGAGAAGGAGGAAGAGGTTGAATTTTGAAGATTGACCCTGATTAAGTTTTTTGCAGATCTTGATGAAGATAAAGCTGTAACTGAAGAAGAAGAAATACAAATAGCTGAACTCGAACAAAACTAGATGGATGATCTATTATCTTGGTTCCCTGATGTTTTTGATGAACCAAAAGGCTTACCTCATATGGAAAATTAAGTTTATCATATACCATTGCAAGAAGGGAGTAACCCTGTAAATCTTAGACCATATCAATATTCCAGCGTGCAAAAAGATGTTGTTAAGAAAATGGTCAAAGAAATGCTACAATCTGGTATTATACAATAACAGTCATAGTAATTTCGCATCACCAGTGGTGCTAGTCAAGAAAAAGATGGTATATGGAGGTTTTGTGTTAATTTCGAGCTTTAAATGAGATCACAATTAAAGATACTTATCCAATTCTAGTGATTGAAAAGTTGTTAGATGAATTAGGTGGTGCGATATAGTTTTCTAAGATCGATCTTAGAGTTGGTTATTATTAGATTTGAATGGCTTCTATAGACACTTATAAAACAGCTTTTCGCACTCATAAAGGGCTGTATGAATTTCTCGTGATGCCATTTGGCTTATCAATTGCTCTAGCTATATTTCAAGGTGTCATGAATGATGTGTTTAGATCTTATCTGAGGAAGTTTATCTTGGTTTTCTTTTATGATATACTCATCTACAGTTCGACCTTCTCTGCACATCTGTAACATGTTAACTTGGCCTTACAAGCTTTAAGAACTAATCAATTATTTACTAAATACAGCAAATGCATGTTTGGAGCAACTCAAGTTGAGTATTTGGGCCATATTATTTCTCTTAGTAGTGTTGCTACTGACCTATAAAAGATCAAGGCAATACAAGAGTATCCAATTCCATACACCCTTCAGCAACAAAGTCGCTGCTGTGGGTAGTCTTATAAGCACATGTAGAGTGTATTATTTTGGAGGGGATTGGAGAAGGATATTAGGTACTTTGTTTGTGCTTGCCTCGCATGCCAGCAGTACAAATACGACACACCTACTTCACCAGGTCTGTTACAACCTATTCTAATTCCAGATTCTGTATGACTATGGATCTCTCTAGACTTTATCGAAGGACTTCCAACTTCCTGTGGTTACACTAATATTCTCATTGTTGTGGATCATTTTATAGATCATCTCAATAAATATGGATATTTCATACCTCTTAAGCACACATTTATTGCTGAATCAGTAGCACATACTTTTATGGACAACATTTACAAGCTCCATGGACTACCTAAAGTTATTATTAGTGATAGAAATTTGATATTTCTCAGTTTCTTCTGGCAAGAGCTATTTAAGTTATAAGGTATTGAACTTAAAATGTCAACCTCATATCATCCACAGATAGATGGACAAACTGAAGTTGTCAACAAGTGCTTAGAGACCTATTTGCGTTGCATGACACATGATAAACTTCATGATTGGAGTAACTGGTTGGCACTTGTTGAGTTTTGGTACAACAGTAACTATCATACTTCAGCTGGAATTTCTCCTTTTGAAGCTTTGTATGGACAACTTCCACCTCTACATCTACCCTATTTTGCTGGAGATTCACCATTGGAAGTTGCAGATTGATTCTTGTATGCTCGAGAAGACAATATCAAGCTTCTGAAATTTCATCTAGAAAGAGCTCAATACTGTATGAAGCAACAGGCTGACAAAAAGGCGATCTAACAGAGTATTTCAGGTTGGTGATTTGGTGCTTCTCAAACTCCAACCTTATAGATAATATTCACTAAAGCGTAGGGCCAATAACAAGTTATCTCCTCATTACTTTGGTCCCTATTGCATGATTGATAAGAAGGGAGTTGTTGCTTACACATTGGATTTACCTACTTCTACGAACATCCATCTAACTTTCCATGTTTCTCAGTTAAAACCATTCGTTGGTGATCTCACTTCTCCATGCTTGGATGTTCCTTCTTACTATTTTCTGGATCGTGAACCTGAAATGATCCTAGATAGATGCTTGGTTGAGCACTACAATCAAGTTGAAGGTCAGGTTCTTATTAAATGGATAGGAGCTCCTATCAGTGACGCTACTTAGGAATTTTACAAGGATATCAAGGCCTGTTTCCCTTCTAGTTCCTTGTGGGCAAGGAACTTAAGCGGGGAGAAATGTAATGTGGACAATTCAGAGGGTCAAAACACAAGAGTGGAAGACGAAGATCCCTGGGCAGAAGTCAAAATGATCGAAGAAGAAGAAGATATATATGTTGCCCCTGCTGACAACGGCTACTAGCCGTTGTACTATTATAATATGTTAGGCAATTACGGAGCATACGAGAGAGACAATGAGTGGGCTACGTGTTGCATTCTAATGGAGGAAGCAGTTATGTGTTTATTTACAGTTTAGTTCTTGTCGTTATTTAATTATTTCGTTGTAATTTTTAAGTTATTTCAATTAAGTCCCTATATTATTTCAATTAGGTCCCTACGTTAGATTACAAGGATAATTAAGTGTAACTGTGATTGGGTTACTTACGTAACTTAGGTTAGAGTTAGTTATTCACTTCTTATCTATAAATACTCTAAGTAATTGTACTCAATAACGTGTGAATGTTAATCTAATCAAGTGTGATTATATCTGTCCAATCCCCACTTTCTTCTCTTTCTCTCCTCCACTTCTTAAGATTCAACTGCATTAGAATCATCTCGAACTTCCACTGAAAGGTTCGTGGATAATTTCAAGATTACGAATCTGAATTATGAATTCCACGCTTCATAGACTAACACGCCGTCTCCATTCTCCCTGCTCTCTCCTTCCTTCTTCTCCTCCTCCCTAGGGATTGGGGTTTCCTACTATGTTAGCACATTTTCATTCTTTTTTAGGATTTTTGGGGCTTAGGGATTTGTTGGACCCAATTGAACCAATTAGGGTAAATATTCTAAGGGTTATGATTATTTGTATTAACAAACTGAATAAAGTTCGAGCATTAGAATTATTGATGATTTTATATATTTTGAAAACTTATAAATAAAACCTATAAATAAAATAGGGAAGGATGATTTTGATTTTTGATGATTTGGATTAACCCCATTTTAATTTTTGTAATGGTGTTTTCTGGTTTAAAATTTTCTACTTAAACAACTCAAATTGTCAAATAGATTAACTTTTTTTTTGACGTGGTGACCAACTCAACTGATCGACAGTGTCGTTTTTTGGTTTGGAACAAATTTTCAATTGAAAAATTATTTGATTCTGAAAATGACACAAGATTATATATCACATGACGCAAATGACCGTCTTTAAAATCATATTATTTTGTTTTTAAAAGTGTGAAACTGCATATATTAAAAATGTAATTTTTCCAAATTTTTTATTCAAATAACAGATTATAGGACATATGCCGGAAGCGAGTATATTCGCCAACAGAAAATTTGATAGCCATAGCATTGAGTCCTTGCCACCAAATGGTAACGTTAATCCTTTTAAATATTTTTTGAAAAATTGATAGCATTGAATCATTGCCACCAAACAGCGATATGCCTATCCCTTCTCTGACTTGGTTCCTGTGCAAGTCATTTTTTTCCACCGCCTTCATCCTTTCCTCCTTTTTTCCGTTTCTTTCTCTTTATCTCCGGCTTTGTCCGGTTGTCTCCGGCTTCGTCCGACCCTCTCCGGCTTCGTCCGGCTCTCTCCGGCTTCGTCCGGCTTTCTCCGGCTCTGTCCGGCTCTCTCCGGCTTTGTCCGGCACCTCCACAATCCTTGCCTTGACCACCCACCCTCCTCCAGACCTTGCCTCATCACCCACCCTCCACCAGCTCGCGCCTCCGCCTCGCTCAAGCCGTCCAGCCGTCCACCACGACCTCGCCTCCGCCATCCTTCAGTTGTCTAGTCCCTCTGCCGTCCTTCAGCCATCCAGCCGTCCACCAGACCTCGCCTCCGCCTCGCCTCTGCTATCGAGGCCGACCTCGACGTCGCCTCCGCCTCGCCTCTGCTGTCCAGCCGTCCACCAGCCCATGCCTACACCTCGCCTCCGCCGTCCTGGCCGTCCTCGTCCTCGCCACCACCGTCCAGCCCGTCTAGTCTGTCCCCAGACTCGCCTCCTCCGTGCTTCGATCTGGAGCAGTCGTTTGCTTTTCGACCCCGAGGGGTTGGGTTTGCTGGGTATGCGTTTCGTGGGATTTGGGGTAGTTGGCTGTGTGGGCTTTTTGTTTGTTGGTTGTTGGGCCTGGTTGTTTTTTGCTTATTGGGCCTTTGTTTGTTAGGCCTTGTTGCTTTTCGCTTTCCTTTGGTTGTTGTTTGTTTCCGCTTTTGTCGGCTCTGTTTTCCTTTCGAATTTTGCTGCTTGTCCAATGGGTGTGGGAGGAGAAATTTGTCTCGGTCGATTTACGTCGACCTTGGCTCTCTGCTGAGTGTATCTTGTATACACTCGGTTGCCCTCTCGACTTTGTCTTGAGGTTTTCTTACCGAACTTCGTTTCGGCAGATTTCGCCTCGATCGATGGTCTTCGGACTTTTTCGATTGCCCTTCGCTCCCGTCCTGTGCCTCCTTGCACTTGTTGGATCGGTTTCAATTTTTGATCGGCTTTCTTTTCTTGTGCTTGCGATCTTTCTGTATCGCCTTGTAATCTCGTTTATAATATAATGTGTGTGTTTTACCCCCTAAAAAAAACAGCGATAGCATTGAAGTGGTTTTTCTACCGCTTCTATGAAGAATATTTTTATAAATATTTGTTGAAATTTTTTTCTCACCTTTCAAATATCTTATTTAATTCAAAGTTAGATTAATTGAATTAATAGAATGAATATAATACTATGCCGTTCTGAAAAAAACCCTTAAGACTGGGGAAATTGCGTCTAGTTTCTTTACCTCTACTTTATTGTCACAATTCGAATATTAATTATTAAATAGTAGACTTTTTTTTTGAGATCTTATTCTAAATTCTATTCTATTACATCAGAAATGTTCATGCCAGGAGTCGAACCCTGGACTTTACCCCACATGAGTGGGAACAATGCCACTGGACCAAATAGTCACTCGCATTATTAAATAGTAGACTAGAAAACACATTATCGCTTGAAAACTTTCAACGGAAGCAAATTGCAAAAGGCACGTTTCAGCTGAAATTACGGAAGATGTTACTTTAAGATGCGCAAGACACGGGAGAGTAAATCATCATAACGGTTACTGCTCTTGACTGGATGGACTTAAGCAATACAATGTATCAGAATTTCCATTTCCCACAATCAATCGAAATTGATGTTATTCGAGCCTACTTACTTTTTTCATTTGAGCGTTTGAAAAAATAACATTATTAACTTATGAAAAAAGAATATTAATATTTGTATAGAGAGATTTTTTACATTTCAAAAATTATACTTAATTAGTATGTAGATTCCTGAGCATAATAGGTTAGTTATAACTGAATTAGTTGACATTGTAAGTTATATATAATTGGATTATTCAGCATAGTAGGTTACACATAAATAATACGTAACAACTTCTAAATATAAAATCATATTAGTTGGTGTATTAAACTTTACGACCACATTCGGAAAAGCAATTGTCTTGGTATATTTTACTGACATAATTTTGTGTTCTGAATTCTCAAACCTATTTATTAATGGTATCAGTTAATTTTGAGAAAAAAATTAATCGCTACCAAGAGAAAACTGTTACCCTGGTAGAAATGACTTGGTATATTCGGTTGTCACAATTTTTTTTTTCTAAATGTGTAAACCCTACATGATCAATTTATCAATTTCTTTTCTCACATTTCGTCATAGAATGCTTTTCAGAAAGTAGTAACATCATTAATAATCTAGTTACTATGCAGTGCCCACCATAAACTTGTTATGTGTGAATGTTTTCAGATAAAACAGTCATAGATCTTAAATTTGACTAAAAAAAATTCACATGGCAATTAACAAGTTAATTTAGATTCATGAAGAAACCGTTTAGATTGAAAAATAACTCTAAATCTATCCAAAAGTTCCAAAATTGAAAAAAAAAAAACCACGTCCCCAAACTTTGTGTGTTGGGGTCAACACTCAGTAGTCCAACATATGAGTATGATTAATAACAATAATTCACATGGCAATAATAAGAGAATTAGATTCCTGAAGAAATGGCGGCACTGGGTTACATGTGGGTGCATCATAGCATGTATTCTCAAGCAAGGAATCTTATATATATTATGTAATATGTGAGTGTTACTTTCATTATTTATGTACCAGCCCAATATATTTTTTATTTCGTTTGTTGCCGATAATATTGTTTAGATAGGAACCGTATCATTGGTTGGCCTAACTTCAGAGATTTGGTTTGCTTTCCGTTTTCCTTTTTATCAACTAAAATTAAACGGAAAAACATAACCCTCTTCGGGTCATTCCAATGTACATCAAGACAAGACTGTGATGGTACATCGGACGAAGAATACAAGACACGTTATGAAGATTGAAAAGTGCATCCACCACACCATTTTTCCTTCCTCCAATTATCTTGAATATATAGAAAATTAATCCATATACAAAGTATGATGTACAAAATAATTAATCCAAAATAGAAATTAGTCCATCATTTAGTAAGTCAAAAACGCATTAAGCCTTTTTAGGCAATGTTACAAAGTGTTTCTTATATTTTAAAACAAGTCCAAGTACTTCATATATGTACATTTTATAACTAAAACGACACATTTTGTGTATTTTTACACTTAAATTAACTTGGGGGCACTCCACACATATCTGTATTTTTCTTGGCGGTGGAAAATCCGCAGAACGTGGTTAACAAGGGGTTGTGTCCTTCTAGATGATCACAGCCTGCATATGATGCGCATGTCCTCCTTGTTATTCGGCTGGTTGCTCATAATTAAATTGCCGTCTTTCCCTCTTCTTTCTAGAACACCAACAACTGTTCCAATTTATTCCACCTTTGGCGATGGTGTCTTCATACGGCTAGGCTGTCTCAAGTGCATTCTGGAAATTATAAAAAAAAAAATACCAATTGTATTGCTTTGATTAACCTATTTTATTTGAATTTAATTGGTTACCAAGTATCCATCCTATCTGTTGTTCTAGAAATCAAAAAAATGATAGCATCAAAATGTCTGAAATTAGATTATTTAGTTTTGATATATAGTATTGAGCCGCCTTGATTCCTACTGCTTCTCAGAAGTCTCCGTCGTATATTATTCTATTTATCTCTAGAGAAAGGCAACACGAAATCGCTACATGTTTTTTTAAGGAGGAGACTTTTGTTTCTTTCGTTCTAAGAACTACATTTGAAACAGAACAGAACATGAAAATAAATCTAAAGAAGGTCGATGTGATAGGTCCTTTACACGTAAAATACACACCAACTGAGGTCCTTCGACGTGACGAACCACCGTAAAAGCAACGTGGGATTGAGATCTATTTTGTATTGATCGATCCGTCGTGCTTCATTACTTATTACTAAATTCTTTTATATTATTAATGACCCAAAGTTATGTTAAATTAGTTAACTTAATGATATACTATTATAAGACGTCACGGGCTCCCATCCAATAGAACGTGTCTTCTAGATGAATGCCCTTTTGAACTTGTCGCCCTGGACTAAAGTAGACGCATCATCATCCTCGAGCTGTCTTATGTCGGGTCAGTGGAAAACCGTTAAGAGTCGTCACGAGTTGAGTACTAACAAGATCCGTGTTCGATTAGGATGGTCTTCCTACTTATAATTATCAAGACTTTGAGCAGTCGCATGGGTATTTTTCGTTATTTTACCTATAAATATATAATTGTATACGCGACATACAATTGGCACACCAAACTACATAGATATATAGTGAAATACAATGCGGATATTGGTACAAAATGTTTTAACTATAATACATTATTCTTAAGTAATTAATGATATCACAAGTTTGTCATTGACACACTTATTATTTAAATACAGTTTTTTTCTTCATATAATTTCTCATATTATTAGTTTGTATGTTCGGACCTCGCTACTGCTGGGTTCAGCTTCACTTAATCAAACACCAATGATTTTACTTTTCTCAATTCCAACTAATTAGAGTTAGAATAACTGATGACAACAATCTTCATTTTTTTGATCGATAAAAAGTACCCTTAAAAAATTACCAACACCACATGTGCCTTGTGTGGAGTACCTAAATATTAGAAATCACATATCAGAGTACAAATATTATGCTAAGTGATATCTAGAGACAAGTTCCAAGGTATCACCGAAAGTTCTTCTGGACCATGTATTATTTAAAATGCACAATGTAAAAAAAAGTTTAGAGACAGTCTGAAATAGTCATCCAAATGACAATTTGACTATAAACTACGACTAAGATAAATTAATAAAACTATGTTACAGGTTAAGTTAATAATTAGTTGTGTGATGCGGATGCCTTCTCGGCTTCTCCTTAGTCCTAGCCCTATTTATATAGGAAGTCTAATCTTAACTTCGTCCTCAAGAATAAGAAAATATTTTTGGGTCATTTCCAAATCAACCCGGTCTTGTAAAAGCCAATGTCTAAAGCCACCTCCAAATAAGCACGAAATCGCCATTCCCAAGAAATCCTCTTCCATATGCGCCTGTCTTTCACATGTGAATATTCTTCATACGTAATTCACAAAAAAAAAATCACATCCTCAGAACAGAAAACAAAGGTCGTGGCGAATCCAGTTCAGAACAAGAGTAGGCAAGCCTTGACTGAAAATTAGTAAATCCTGCTCAACCAAGAAGAATTCTAATGTCATGACTGAATATTGAACACCACTCGAATGCTGAAAGATTTCGTTTAAACCAAATTTTTTTTTTGTCATGAATGAATATTGATCCGGCTTAAAAAAAATATTGCTCTAGCTAGACAATCCTTACCAAAGTCTTTGACATGAAGCCCTTTGTTGACACGATACATCCCCTTTGATTCGGGAAATACCCTTCACACAACAATATGATTGTTCTCGTTGCACTCCAAACATTGTCCTTGACACAACATCATACTCGCCATCATCGTACCTCAAGCAAAGACCTAGACGCCATTGATGAGGTCACGACGATAGATGCCTTTGACGAAACAACAACGATGACATGCATGGTCTAGATATCCTTGACGAGGCAACGATGATGACATGGTCTAGATGACCTTAACGAGTACGTTCTTGTTTATTATTTATGAAACTAATGGATGTTGCATTCTAATAATACATTAATATCACAATTAACATAAATGTCAGTAGGAAAATTTGCATGCCATAATAAGTGGGTGAAGAGGTAATCCGGTTAGCCTATTAGTAGCCACTACCTTCACTTGATATTGTTGCAATTTCTATGGCTTGTTCTCGCAATTATTTCTTCCATTTTCTAATTTTGGATTCAGATACTTCTGATTTTATATTGTGAGAAGGACATTTCAGTTTGTTGTCACATGGATAATAAATTGAATAATGATGTGTCACTAACGATAGAAAACTAATAAAATAACTGATAGTTATCCCCATTACATGTAGATACCTTAGCCCGATATTCTAATTTAGAAAAATATATTGATGAAATCAGATACATCATCGTTCCGCCCATCGATAATTTTGTGGCAATGATCAATGTTGTAAGAAAGTGAAAAGAGATCCAACTGTCAATCAAATTTTTTTGCGTCAATATTTTTTGAGTATAAGAAAAGTATTTTAATTATTCAGATATCGATTCAATCAATCAATTTGCGAGATTGATTGAACGGTGAACGTTGATTTTGTAGTGACTAGACTGACTATATTGAACCTCAGAGAGTAGAACGAATTGATTAATTACCTAACCAATTATAGTTTTATAAAACATTGGGAAAAGCAATGAAAAAAAAGACGAGCATCACTACTTGTTTGACTAATGTGACATGGATCTTTAATGTTATTTTTTTTCTCTCTCTTTTTTTTGTTTGGGGTGTCAGCCGTGAACTCGAATCCTTCACATGAATTGGTCGGCCAGAATGTCCAGAAAAAACGTACAAGATATACTCGAGCATCGATATCACGTTATGTTCTTCAAAATCGGTGCACCAACTCGATGATATGTCTGTCAGTCATCTCATGGGTCCCCCAGTTGAGATCATGTTCCGGATAAACCTGAGCTATATGGTGTACATCCAGTCGTATGCAATCCACTTCGAGTACGTTGTGATGAATAAAAGTATTTTTTAAATTCGAATACTAATACTTTACTTGTACTTCCACGTTGTAAGTGACATGAATGTTGTCCGTCCACTAGAACATATTATATTATTTCACCAAAAAAAAAAGAACATATTATATTATGTTATATCAGATTTGTCCATTTACACAGCTTTTTTCCAACTACATGTAATTGCTAGAGTATTTTTTTTTATTGTTTTGCGCATTTCTACTTTCTTTTAAAATAATTAATTGTATTAAATTTGAATATGATTTTAAAATTATTAAAATTATTTTTGAACTAGCAAAAAATAATCGTTTCGCGAAACATTATATTAAGTTAAGAACAAATTACATGATAAATTAAAAAAAATAATTAAAATTAAAAAATTGTGCATTAACTAAAAATGAATTACTCATTTTTATACAATTGTAATAGTAAAAAGTACTTAATTGTTTCTTCACTAGGAGATAAATCTTTTCTTCGAGTAAGCAAAATTTGCAGCATAATATTTTTACCTTGCATATTTTGGTTTTAGTGTTCAATTTTTTTGGCCTTGATTATTTTGTTAATTCACCTATTTTGTTTTCCTTCGACAATTATAAGGCGTCTAATGCATGTTATGCAACATTCGTCGCCTTTTCCCATTCGATTTTTATTGTCTGTAACTCTGAAGATGCATCATCGCTTGTAGTGACTTTTTTTCTTTTCTTTAAATATTTTCTATTTTTTTGCAGTCTCTCACTAGTTCGTGTTCTTTTAGAATTTCTACTAATCTATATCATATGACTCATTCAGAAGAATAAATGTTAGTTCATGTATTATAGGATTCCATTTGGGATATTTGTGCATGACTTTCGTAAAAAATATGCAAATCAATAATAAAAAATTTGTGTGTTACGATATATTTGATGCACTACTACCAAATATCAGACTCGACATTTACATTCTGCTTTCGTTAAAATGTAGTTGTATGTCTCAATCTAGCCTTCACACTCCTGGGAAAACTATTTATAATAGCTTTTTATCTGCTCCGTGTTTTTTGGGCTAAAATCAATGAGATTTTCTTTTTAGATTTTAGTTGTACGATTTTTTGATTCAAACCGACAGTTCTTGCCCCTAGGCGATTATTACATCTTCATTGTTTTGTATATAAGATGACATTAGGATAATACTCCATGTTTTAGAAATTGTTTTTTTAGCATTATTATCAAGAGACACACTACATGTTGGATTGAGAATAAAATGGCGAATAGGTAGTTATGGATATTGGAATGGGATTGGTTGTGATCCCGATGGTTTTTGTTGTGTGAAAAAATTTGGTTGTGATCCTTATTGGTTATGAATTTTTTTTTTGAAAAATATCCTAGTTGGTATGGTAAGTTTTGAGGATAATTTAGTGGGTTTGAAGATAGTTTGGTTGTGATCTTGGTGGTTTTGATGATAATTTTGGTGTCTATTTTTTGCATAATTATTATAATTTTTTTGGATATTTGGTGAGTTTTAGTGAGACTCTAAATTTTGAGAATTTTTTTGGGTGAGGTAGAAGCCAAAAAATCATAAATTAGACTAAAAGATCTAAGATTAGTACAATCAACTTCTTGAATAAATTGATTGAGATTCATATCTAAATAAATATTATAGAAAATTATAGAAAGATGACACGAGAGTTCGTGAATTTGTGAGAAAAATTGAAATGAGATTAAACTTTAGTTAGATTTTTCAAACATTTTTTTGCCACATGAATTTTACGAAAATTTTAAACTATATCAGTTGAATATAAAACATTTATAAAATTATTATCAACATTAAAAAATTTCGTTCAATTAGAATGGTGCAAAATATTAGAAAAAATTTTTAAAAAAATTTAAAATTGTTTCCAAAAAATTGACCAATTTTTTTTAATCATATATCCCAATCAAAATGCGATACGCAATTGATGCCAGTTTAGTACAGTGGTGCCTTGTGCCTCGTTGGCATGCGATTAACGTAGCGCAAGGATATCCCTGATTTCGACTAATGCTACTCCTTGGCTTCTTTCCTCCTTTGCTTTGATGCTGTTCATTTAGCAGATTCAATGTCTCGCCCTTAGCTTAGCCTGCTTTTTCGAGGTAAATGATTACAACTAAGAGGACATTTGATGCATCAACTATGGTTGTTCTGTTCCTTGCTAACCTTGAGGAGAAAAGTGTGATCTTGCTATGAGAATGGAATGCTGCCAACGAGGCGCATGGATACTTCCAACCAAATTGTGCCATGTGGCACGACCGTAATGGATGGTCTTAAGAGTGTCGGTATAAAAGTCTAACCCATGTACTTATCAAAATTATATTTTAACCTGTAATAACGCAATCAGGGAGAAGAAGATGATACTGAAGTGGGCCCAACTGGATGTGGATAAATTTGTCCAGAGGCCCACCACACTAGCGTAAACGTGCTTAACAGGTTGACTGCTCGTTAGGACTTTGGGAAGGAAGCATTGTGTCACCGTCACTGGTTGATTAAAATAAACGGTTCGTTTGGTCCAATCATAATTTATATTATTGAAAATTAGAAAGATGCCATTTGGGTAACATGGACTAGTAACCACTGGTTGATGTCGTTTCTATCCATGGAGTTGTCACTTTTGTCCTCACCAATCATCATATGGATTATTATTATATTCATCGGCCCAACATTCATGTAGAAAGCCAATCTGTACACTGATAACCCTTACTATTCGAAAATTAAGAATCGTAATTAATCTAGATTTGAATAAAAAATATAAAAATTAAATAAATAAATATTAAGAACAATTAATGATAACATTGTATTATATCAATAAAGTTTTGAGTTAAAATATTTCATCAAAATGTAACAATATAAATATTTGTTAACAAAATCTTATAAAAATTTAACATAATTTGAATCTAAATTAATTAACTCGATAATTTATTCTCTCTGCCGTAGAACTAACTCAACATGGCGGCTTGATGGTGGCGAACTTGGACACTGGTTTAGAATTGATAAGGATTTAGAGCAACTTGCCGGGGATGTCTTGTTATTGCAAGAGACGAGTTGACTCGACGACAGCTTTTTTATCTTATCCGGAGTCTTCGCCTTCTTATCTTCTGGAGGGTGCGTTTCTTCTAGACCTTTTTTTTTTACAAATATAATAATTGAGAGACTTTTCTTCTATTGCTGATCAATTACGTTTTGGCAATTGCGACATCTGAAATTATCAATTGGTTGGAGCCATATTCTGTGGCCTGACTTCTGGAATTTTTAGTTTAGGTACAACAAATTGTATTGTCACAATCGACTTTTACTTTTTATCCCCTTGTGAATCATAGTTAGAAGAGTCTAGCGCGATTGGAATGGTTTTATGATTATCCGTATCCGTTGAATTATGGGGACACGAAACGGTTGTCCTCATCAGTTGGCCGGCTCCTAAACCTTTACATGGTGTCCCACCCAAAAAAAAAAAACCTTTACATGGTGTACGAGGTGAAATAATAATCCCATAGGTTCACGTAGGCCTTGGAAAAATTTCCCACCCTTGATTTAAAACAAAATAATAGTCGTCACTGCTATGAACACATGAGATTCGAACCTTAATTTGAAACAAAATAGGACAAATTATCCCTAGTCTCTAGTCTTAATCAAATTCTCCTATCGGATCCCTTTTTTCTCATATATGATTTAGTCGTCCCTATATTTTGGAAAAAAAATTGGTATTTCAGGTCCCTGGTTGACTTCAGAACTAGTTTTTTTAATTTTTTGACATGCAAAATGACTCTTTTACCTTTTAAAAAAAAGACTCTTTCTTTTTGTGAAAGGTAAAAAAGTCATTTTATATGACAAAAAATAAAAAAAGAGGCTGATTTGATCAGTGGGGACCTCTGACAAATATTTTTAAATAAAATGGTGATAAATTACTCATTTATAAAAAAGGATGGATCTGATAAGAGAATTATGTTACGTCCAAGGACTAGAGGGTAATTTGCCCAACAAAATATTACAAACAGTCCTCACTACCTATGAACACATGGGGTAATTTTCCTGAGAGGAGTCAAAAGGAGAAGAATTTATCAAAAGGGGGGTCCTCGGGAAAAGATTTCCCTGCCTGGGGTAGGACCGAAAACAAAAAAAAGTGTGCTTTTGAGTTGAACAAAAACTCACTTTTCCTGCGTTTTGTGTCCAAATTAAAAACTCAAAAAAAAAATTATGGTTTCGTACCAATAATGAATGGCTTGCTGATCGACTCGACTAAAAAATCGGAAAATTAGTTGGGGTTTTGAGCAAGCCTCGCCTCGTCCACCTATTTAGTAAGCGGCTCAATTAATAGTTAAAATCGCAATATTTATTAGGTTTATGATCAAGCCGGCCAAAAAAGTGCATTTTTTAGTTGCACAAAAAAATTACATCCTCTTCAAATTATAGAATTTACAGGGATATGATTATTTTTTTAACTATTTAATTTTTACTTCTAAAATCAAATGGTAGAATATGGTTTGATTCTAAAAAAATACAACTTTGAAGTTTCCAATTTCGTAATCAATTTAAGTAACCTTCTCCGGTAAAAATATTAGTTTGAATAAAAATAGTTGGTATTGATGAGAATGATAAAAATAGTTAATTAGACCGTAGAAAGAGTGGCAATATATTAAACAACTAAAGTACCAGAACAGACTAAATATTACAAATTGTAAAGTACAACTAGTTTAATTAAACCAAATATGACAAATATTAAAGTTCCACAATTTTAATACAACCAAAGAAAAAACTTACATAATTTGATCTTCAATTAACTCGATGTTTGTCCATTGCGTTCAAATACTTTGACCATATTCGACATAGTAACGTTTAAGGAAAATACATGCTTGAATTGTGAAAATATGGCCATCTCAAGATAATAAAAATAAAATATGTAAGTTTAATCTTTGTATCAATTTATGAACTTAAATACACCATAAATACTTACATTCCGAAGTATCAAAGTATTGTCGGCCTTGATATTTAAACCTCTTTCAATGAAGACCTTCTGATGTATGCTTGCACCAATAGTACCGGTAAGATACTTTAAAATAATGTTCTCGATTAAACGATATAATTTTATATTTAGTTTATTAAAATATAAATACCGTACCTTCAAAACCACAATAGCACCACCTAAACCATTTTGGGTAAAAGTGTTAATTATGACAACCATCTAGAAAAGCAACACACAATTAAGTTTAGTTATTTGATATAATTAAAATTGAATAAATGGACAACAATGTTACCTGGGAAATTTTTGCACGTTTGCTATAAGTTTGTTTAGCTTTCTCAATGGTTGTCACTAAATTTTCTCTTTGTGCCATTCCTAAAAAAAATAGTATGCTAAAATTAATATAGTGATTAAAAAAAATATAAGGTCAAATATGAATTTTACCTTCAATTCCAAGAAAAGCGACTCATAAGTTTTGACATTACTTTGACAATAACCAAATAATTATCAATATTAACCAAATGATTAAGAACTCAAACCTTAGTTGAATCAAAAACTCATAAATTTTTGCATTTTTTAGTCAAAAACTCTTAAATTTCTGTGTTTTACAAGAACATAAAACACGACAATTTCACTAATTAATATTATACAATAAAATTATTTGAAAACTATAAGAAATAAATTACCCAAGAAATTTGGAGAAGGAGTGGTGCTAAGACTCCACTTACTTTTTTTCCTATGGTTTGCATGCAACTTGGTGTAGGAGGGCCAGAGAGGAGTGTATATATATTAGGTGTGAAATTCTTAAATTACAATTTTATCCTTTTTAAAAAAAATGAGGGTCATTTTGTAAAATCACATGCAAAAAGCCAAAAATCACCAATTGGTTTAACCAACCAGATCAAAACTATTAGTGGGTTTGACTGTTGACCCGAGTCGTGGCCAGCTTGATCATAAACCCAACAAATATTATGATTTTAACTATTCATTGAGCCGTAGGTAGATGGGGCAAGGCTCGGCTTGCTCAAAACCCCAACAAATTTTGCTTTTTTTAGCCGAGCTATTTTTGGTACGAAAGCGCATGTTTTTTTTTAGTTTTTGGACAGAAAAACGCAGGAAAAAGTGAATTTTTGTGCAACTCAAAAACACATTTTTATTTGAGTTTTTGATCCAACCCCAGACAAGAAAATTTTTTTCCCGAAAACTCCCTTTTGATAAATTCTTGACCTCTCTCAGAAAAATTACCCGAACACATGAGTAGGAGTGAGCATACGGATAATCCGAATCCAAACTATCCGAATTCGAGATTATCTGAATTATCTGAATCACATATTTTACTATCCGAATCCGAATATCCAAACTTTTTTCGGATTCGGATAATCCGAACTATCCGAAAAACTCAAAAAAGACTAAAAACATTAATAAAATATATGGATAATCCGAATTAAAATCGGATAATCCGAATTAATTTTTTCAAATGTATATAAAATCGGATAATTCAGATATCCGAATTAATTTTTAAATATCCGAATCCGAATCCGAATTTAAAAATTTGGATAATCCGAATCCGAACTAAAAAATATCCGAATCTGAATCCGAAAAAAATTTCGGATTCGAATTCGGACAATGGATATCGGATAATTTGCTCACCCCTACACATGAGATTCCTCAAAGTGACAAGTACTCAGTGGAATGCTATTTTACTACAACATAAAATACAATAAAAACATATCAGAATTATGTAAATTTCTGAAAGAAATGCATGACTCAGACTATGATATGTTTCCACGTGTTAATGGAGATTATGATAAGCTGAAGTAAGCTGCTTGAGTCCAAAACCATCCTAAATAATAATCGACTTTCAATAATGAAGTGACAAATAGTATTTGGAGGAGAATTTCTTCTTAAAAGTGGAAGCCACGGGTAAGTTAAGAGTTTATTTGAATTCCATATGACTTTTGTGGGCTTTTAGATCCGACACTGTAGTGGGCCAGGCCCCGGCCTTAGAAGACCCACGTCCCTTTTTACATGTCCTTTTCTTACACTAGCGGCATAAATCGTATGATTATATCTAAATCCAAAATTTAAATTTTAATATTATCAATACTTAACATTTTCCCACCTTTTGCATTAAAAAAATTGAGATCGCTAAAATTGCACGAACTTTAATTTTGTTAATTTGCAAGACAAAAGAAACTTACAAGTATAACAATGAACATATGATCTCCCCTTTTTAATATCATACTAAAACTTATATATGTATAGTTTAAATTAAAAAAAATGAACCACAAAATCATAAAATAGCATGAAATTCATTCGATTTATTTAATAAATGTCGTTATTCTCTTTAAACTTAAGCCACATCCTGGACTTGCAAAGCTTCATAAGCCAGTACCAACCAATCCCAACCACCGTGAGCCCACCACCGACCACGTAAACGACCGTCGTCCCCATCGCCATAACATAAACCAAGAACCCAGAAGGCACCAAGCACATCGCCACCAACCCAGGCATCTCCATCCCAACTCGAAACGGCCTCTCCACTTCCCCCTTCTTCCACCTCAGCCACAGGAACGACGCGAACTCCAGAAGCATCCCCAGGCTGTAGAGGAAGTTCACCGCCGATATTATCTCCGTGAAGTCCATTAGAGCTCCTCCCATGGCGATCGCCGTCGAGACGAGGATACCGACCCACGGTGTGTCGAACCGGTTCGACCGGGAACCGAAGAGGGTCGGCAGAATTCCCAGGTCCGTCATCCCGAGGAGCTGGTACGCGCAGCTGCTCAGTTGGGCCTCGTAGAGACCCATCACCGACATGGCCGCCGCCACCTCCATGTAGTACTTCAGCCACTTCCCGGCGACGGCCTCCGCGACCTCCGCGAAGTACCCGTCCGTCCAGTCCTTCTGCTCGAGCGGGACCGCCCCTGTGGCGGCCAGGAGAGGGACCACGTAGCCCAAACAAGTCAGCAACCCGGCGGAGAAGAGAGCCTTCGGGAACGTCTTCCGCGGCTCTTCGACCTCTCCGGCGAGCGTGCTCGCGCTGTCCCAGAAGTTCAAGTTCCAGAAGAGGGTATTAAAGTAAACGCTCCAGTCCTTTTGGACACCTTCCTGTCCTAAGCTCAGCCATCTTTTAGGCTGTAACTTTGGGATGGAAGCTAGGGTTAGGATTACGAATGGCGAGAGGGAGACGAACCCTAGTGCAACTGCCGTGTGGCCCACGACTGCGAGGCCGGTGTAGTTCAAGAAGGAGAGGAGGGACGTGACGAGGAGTGACGCGACGACACGTGGCGTCCCGGAGGAGAGACAAGGGAAGATGAGCTTGGCGTAGTCTAGGGTTAGGGCGGGGTAGGAGGCGAGGTTGAGGACGCCGGTGAAGAACTTCCACGAGCCCATGAGGTTGGCCCAGAAGGGACCGAAGGCTTTGTGGGCCCATATGACGAAGCCTCCGTTGCCCGGGAAGGCGGTGGCGAGCTCCGCCGTGACGAGGGCCTCCGGGAGGGACCAGACGAAGGGGAAGACGAGGAAACCGAGGATGGCCCATAAGGGTCCGGCGGATCCGACGGTGGGCTCCTCGCCGTAGGGACCGCCGGAGACTTCGAAGAAGATGAGGAAGACGAGTGGGAGGAGGGCTAGCTTCTTCTTGGTTGGGTGGCGGCGGCTGAGGAGGAGGGGTTCTTCTTGTTCGTGGAGTGAGGTCGGCGGCTGATCTTGTGATGACGTCACCTCTTCCTCTTCCATTTGTCGGTGGCTGATCTTGTAATTACACTCTCTCTCTCTCTCTCTGTGGTCTGTCCGGAGAAGGAGAGGTTTGCGTGGGCGTGACGTGGACTGAGATATTTGGCCAATTATCCTGCAGGGGGTTGGATTTAAAAAGATTAACCAAAATGGGGTTGGTACAATTTCTGCGGTTTCAACCCAAAACCTCACAAATTTCAGCGGTTTTGTGTACTTAAATAAATTAAAAGTTGCGGCTCGGCTCGGATGAGTGGTGTGAATCTGGCTGAAAAAATAACAAAAATATTTTTTTTTATCCCCGAAACCGCATATATTTCCGCGGTTTTTTAATCCCCAAAACCGCAAAAAATTTTGGGTACTTACGTGACATATGATATGAACGGTATATTGCATACATTAATATACATGTAGTGACATTCCACCAAAAAATATATATACATGGCGTGAAGGAAAGAGCTCTGTCAGTTAGCGCTCTCTTGTTTCCAATGCAAGGTAACACGACCTGGATATCAAGTACTGCGATCTTGGGGTATTGAGCCGTGATGCTAGTTAATATTTTTTTATCTGATCAATAAGAGTTGGTCCAAGAATAGTAGAATTGGATCAATATATTAGATTCAAATTTTACAAATATAAATATATCATTAGAAAAACTCTAAATATAATTCGATAATATTCACTTATGAATATAGCAAGTTAAAAAAAAGGGTAAATTACATCTGACCCCCTCGGGTTTGGGGTATTTAACGCTCGCCCCCCTGCTTTTCTAAAACCGATTAAAAAATCTCTTCTGTATGGCAAAATTGTACGAATCAGCCCCTCATGCCGGAATCAGAGATTTTTTCTGGCGAGGAGGCACGAGAAATGACTAAAATGTCCTTACACTAAAAAACAAAATAAATCTCTCCAAAATAATTCCTCTCTCTCCTCCTCTCTCTCCTTCATCTCCTTCATCTTCACGGCCAACCAAACCCAGCTAATGAGAGAGTTAAATCCTTCGTTCTAATCACCTTGGTTCCCAGAGAGTTATTATCATCTGCAAATTGCCATAAAAATGAAGATTTCAACTTGAATCCTTCGTTCTAATCACCTTGATTTCAAATTCAATCCTTCGTTCTCATAAAGGCATTGAGATACCTTGAGGAACTAACGCTCAGCTATGGGACCCGCAAGCTAGGCCAGAGACCATCGTCGAGGACGCCACCGTGCTGTGTAAGGGCAATATAGAGGCCACGCAGCCCAGCTCCACCAACATGAACTCCCTCACAATCAAATCTCCCCTCGAACCTGTACTTAACCCGTACCAACTTCCATTTCTTCACGGAGCTTTCAACCAGCTAAGGGCTCTTCTCTTCTACTTCTTCAAAGCCCAGAAACGGAAGCCCAGAAATAGAGGCAGACTGATTCTGGCGAAAAGGAGAGATCTTTCCAAGCGAAATTAGAAAGTGAACCTTGAGAGGAGATAAGTCAGCATCAATTTGGAGGTTGGGATCGAGAGGTGCGGTGTTCTCGTACGAGAAATTGGCTATCATCGAGTTCCGAGTCTTAGGGTTGAGTTTGGGATCCGGGTTCTGCTTCTCGAAGGAGGAGATAGACCTCACCGCAGGGAGGAGTCTCCGGAGTGACAACACCATTACACAGCCCAGGAACCCGGTCCGCAACCTCAAGATATCCTCACTAATCAAATTCACAACTGGATTGTGTTGTTCTGTCTTAGCTCTCTCCTCTGTGTTAGTGTTATCTCCTCGAGTCATTTGGTTTCTGTTATAGTTCGAGTTTGGAACTTGAAGAATTTGTTATCCAGGAAATAAAAGAGTTTTTAGTTGTTGGTTAATTTATGACTATTTCTAGTCTTTTATCCTTCCATTTTATTGTTCAATTCGACATGGCCTTGATGAGCTCGTAATTTCAAATCTTTTATCCTTCCATGACGATATGTTAGAATTTGACTGTTGGTTGCTTGTGGAAGAGGAAGGAGAAAGGAGGGAGGACAGAGGAGGGGACTCAATTGGCTTTCTCGTGGAAGAGGAAGGAGGTAGAGGGAGGAGGTATTTTTGCAATTTTTTGTTTTTTAGTGTAAGGACATTTTAGTCATTCTCGTGCCTCCTCGCCGGAAAAAATTTCCGATTCCGACATGAGGGGCTGATTCGTACAATTTCGCCATACAGTAGGGGTTTTTTAATCGGTTTTAGAAAAGCAGGGGGGCGAGCGTTAAATACCCCAAACCCGAGGGGGCCAGATGTAATTTACCCTAAAAAAAATTATATTCAACAATTTTTTTTAGGACAAGGAGTATGTATAGTTTCCACACTTTGTTGATGTGCGATGAAGCATGGTCACGTGAAAATAACAACGTGCACTAGAATTAAATATTTTTATGCAATTACAATTTTTTTATATCTAATCAATATTAAAATAATATATATAACATAAGCATAATAGAGAAGAAAACATGAGGGGAGACAAACATGGATTTCGTGAACATAAGAAAAACAGAATAGTATGTAATTTTCCAAATTACGGAATGTCGTCGTTTAAGTCCCAAGTTGGTGCTCGGTGGATTTCCACATTTTGCAATTATATGTTTTATCTACATCAGTCATCTCGAACAGTATATAATGTTTTAACTTAATTATATCATATGTCACGTACGTACCCAAAAACCGCGGTTTAAATATCATATCTCAAACATTATATAATGTTTTGCGGTTTCGGGGATTAAAAAACCGCGGGAATATATGCGGTTTCGGGGATTAAAAAAATATTTTTGTTATTTTTTCAGCCAGATTCACACCACTCAGCCGAGCCGAGCCGCAACTTTTAATTTATTTAAGTGCACAAAACCGCAGAAATTTGTGAGGTTTTAGGTTGAAACCGCAGAAATAAACGCGGTTTTAGGCATGCCAAAACCGCATTTATTTTTGCGGTTTTGTACCGACCCCATACAGGGAAAACTTTTTCTGACGACCCCATTTTGGTTAATCTTTTTAAATCCAACTCCCTACAGGCAAATTGGCCGAGATATTTTCTATTCGCCAATTATTGTCTCAGCTGTATGGTGGCCCATTTCCAGGTCAATTTTCCTGCAGGGGGTTGGATTTAAAAAGAATAACCAAAATGGGGTCGTCAGAAAAAGTTTTCCATGTCTGGGGTCGGTACAAAACCGCAAAAATAAATGCGATTTCGGCATGCCCAAAACCGCGTTTATTTCTGCGGTTTCAACCCAAAACCTCACAAATTTCTGCGGTTTTGGACCAATCCCGCAAAAAAATCTGCAGTTTCGGACATCAGCTTCGAAAAAAAAGCTCGGCTCACCATGAGCCATGCACAATACCGCATGATTTTATGCGGTTTCAGGCTTTTTCCCAAATTACATGATTGCGTTATTTCAGGTTTTTTCCCAAATTGATTTTTTATTCAATCAACTGCTTACTGTTTAATTTTTTTTTTCGAATGATTTTGGACCCATCGTTGGCAATAAATTCTTAGTTAGTGTCCCAATTTGGATGGGTAGATGTTTTCCAGAATTAAATAATTTTATTCAGAAATTTATTGAATAGATTAATTTCAATTTAGGCCTCAGCCAAGTTTGTTATGATTAATTAGGTATCTCTCATTCATAACGCAATAATGTTAATTAATTATTAGATATTTTTTGGTAAAATTATTAATTCTAATTTAAATTAGTTAATTTATTCTAATTTAATTTCCGACACCATGCAACATTTATTATTAAAAAGGAATGACTGATTATTTTGTTTTATTTATTAGATTCTGATGATATATATTCCTCTTGCCGAAAATCTTTATTCAGCTCGTTCTTCTCTTGGTATTTTCTATGTTTGAATCTGATTAAATTAAATTAGAATAAATTAACTAATTTAAATTAGAATTATACTTGCTCTTTTGTGCATTTTAATATTTTTCCGGATTTGGTTGCCATAAATAATTTGATTTTTATAAAAAAAGAAAATTTGAATTTCACAATTATGTGATCTAAATCTATACTTGTACGACATAATTTGAAACTATGATCTTATATTTGTAAATATTGAAATATACTATTGGGATATAAAGGAGAAAAATTAAACCAGTCCCAGGCTCCCAGCCATTTTCCCGAAAACGCCAGCGTTTTTGGAAGCCAAGCCATCAAAGCGTTTTGGATTAAGTTGAGCCAAGCCATCAAGCCCAGTTTGAGCCGAGCTTTTTTTTCGAAGCTGATGTCCGAAACCGCAATTTTTTTCAGCCAGATTCACACCACTCAGCCGAGCCGAGCCTCAACTTTTAATTTATTTAAATGCACAAAACCGCAGAAATTTGTGAGGTTTTGGGTTGAAACCGCAGAAATAAACGCGGTTTTGGGCATGCCAAAACCGCATTTATTTTTGCGGTTTTGTACCGACCCCAGACAGGGAAAACTTTTTCTGACGACCCCATTTTGGTTAATCTTTTTAAATCCAACCCCCCGCAGGAAAATTGCCCCCATTTCCATTCCTATTTTCTTCTCTAAGATTGTTATTTTGTCAGTTTTCTCTATTATTCGTGAGATGAAATACTACTATATCATATCCTTTTCTTTATAAAATAAAGATACTATAGAATATGTATTCAAAACAGCTGAAATTTGTCTTTCTTACAATATATACGAGACTTCTTTTTTGTTGGTTCCCAATTTGCTGCAAGATATTTGTAACATTTACTCATATGCTGTTTTTTCTTCCTTATATATTTAGGTACAATAATTAATTTAGAGTAGTAGTTAATATCAACTCCAAGATTCAAAGTCGATAATTTAACCCCTTAAATTTAACTTCTGTGGTTCTCTCATATACTAACTAAATCAGCCAAACCTTTTATTAAATCTGCTAGTGATATGTTTTTTTTAGCAAATTACCTTAAGGTCCCTGACCTTTGCTAAAATTATTATTTTCGTCTCTACTATTTTAAAAACGAGGATTTCGTCCCTCATCTTTGCTTAATTAACACCCTTAGGTCCCTGGTGCCGGAATCGAAAAATGTCTCCGGCACCCAGGGACGTAAAATGTCTCTTTTGCCCTTATTCAAAAATTAAAAAAAACAGTACTCTTCCTCCTCTTCTCCTCCTCCTTCTCCTCTCCTCCTTCTCCCTCCTCCTCCACCCACCTCCTTCCTTCCCCTCCCTCCTCCTCTAATCCCCCTCCCCTCCCCCGCCCTCCTCTTTCCCCCTCTTCCTCCTTTCCTCCCCCTCATCTGCCCTCTAAAAGGATGAAATGGTTTCAATTGATTTCATCTATACATCAGTAGTGTTTATATACACATTAATAATGCAATTACAGCTGTCTAAGTTGTAGTAGGTTAAGTGGAGACAGTAGGTTGAGTGGAGGTTAGGTTGTCTGATGATTATGGATGACATGTTGCTAGGATAATGGAATGACAGGTTGGCTTCCTTATTAGGCCCCCGCAAGCGAAACGGGTTTAATCGTGAGCTTGTTTCTGAGTTCTTGAAAACATTGATGCGGGAGGAGTTTGGTGAGGATGTCCGCGATTTGGTCTTTGGTGGACAAGTAGCAGACTCGAAGCTGGCCAGCTGCAACTTGCTCGCGAACAAAATGGAAGTCTATTTCCATATGTTTGGACCTTGCATGGAATACTGGATTGGCTGATAAGTACATGGCCCCAAGGTTATCGCACCAAAGGATTGGAGAGGAGGTACATGGTTGGTTTATCTCTTTGAGCAATGATCGTAGCCACATGACTTCAGATGCAGCCACAGCAATGGCTCGATATTCGGCTTCAGTGAAAGATCGAGACACATCACATTGTTTTCTTGAGGACCAAGAAATCAGGTTGGGTCCAAGAAATACACTATAACCTGTTGTGGATCGCTTGTCTATTGGACAGCCTGCCCAATCGGCATCACTATAAGCCGAGAGGGTGAGGGTCTTGGAAGGCTTGAGAAAAAGACCAAAAGTAGCTGTTCTTTGTAAGTAGGAGAGTATCCGTTTAACACCGGTCCAGTAAACTGTTGTAGGATTGTGCATGAACTGGGCAGCCTTGTTAACAGCAAATGCAATTTCTGGGCGTGTGATGCCGAGGTATTGAAGACATCCAACCACTTATCGAAAGCAAGGTCAAACTTGGTTGAAACTTGAGGTTCAGCTGCGGTGGCAGGTGTATTGATGGCTTTATAGTCAATCATCTCAGCCTTTTGAAGGATATCATGAATATATTTTCCCTGTGATAGAAATATGCCTGCAGGTGTACGAGTTGCCTCAATGCCTAGGAAATAAGATAGATTGCCGAGATCCTTTACCGAGAATCATCGAGAGAGAAATTGTAGTAGCTTGTCAAGAACAGCTGGATGGGAACCTGTCACAAGGATGTCATCAACGTACACCAAGACATATATAGTAAAGGGCCCTCGGCTGAGATAAAAAATAGAAGTGTCAGTCTTGGATCTTTGGAACCTAAAGCGATAGAAGACTGCCTTTAAGCAGTGAAGCCAAGCTTAAAGAGCCTATTTCAGCCCGCACAATGAACGTTAAAGCTTGCACACATAGTCCGGGAACTCAGTATTGACAAATCCGGGTGGTTGCTCCATGTATACCTCTTCTGTTAGGTATCTATGAAGGAAGGCATTCAAAACGTCAAGTTGACGAATGGACCACCTATGTGAGAGAGCAAGCAAGAGAATGAGTCAGACTGTTACTGGCTTGATAACTGGACTGCAGGTTTTACAGTAGTCTATTCCAGGCTGTTGTTGGAAGCCCTTTGCTACTAGGCGGGCTTTGTAGTGAGCAATTGATCTGTTAGAGTGGTGTTTTACTTGGAATACCCACTTATTGCCGAGTATGTTTTTCATAGTAGCCCGTGGAACTAGAACCTATGTATGATTCTTTATCAATGCATTGAATTCCTCTGCCATAGCCTGCCTCCACTTTAGATGTTTGAATGCCTTCGTGAAACAAGTTGGTATTTGCGTGTTGGTTGTTGCTACATTTGCTATAGGAGAGATCTGAGCTTGAGATCTTGTATGCATAGTGTGTGTGCATTGAACTAGTACTGGTGGCGGTGCTGGAGCCATGATCAGTGGTGGAGAAGGCGACAGGACCACTGATGGTGCTGATGAAGGAGAAGTAGCTGCTCGCCGCTTGTACACCATTAGGGGAGGTGGTTCTGTCTCTATAATTAATTGATTTTGAGTAACAGTAGAGGGGCTTTCTCGGAGTGAATCACTGATTGACCTATTCTCTTAGCCCTGTAAAAATGAAGAGCCCAACGTAGGAATAAGTGGTGTAGGTGGTGGGTGTATGGTTTGGTTGCTGCCATTTGGTTCAATTTCATCAGAGAGGATGCTGGGAAGCAGAGGCCTAAGTACCACAGGGTTCTCATGGGGATTCGACTCATGGACTCGTCGACCAGTGAACCTCGGATCTATAAGAGGGAATGTAGATTCATCAAAGAGAACATGACAGTTTATATGTAACTTATTTGAGTTTAGATCAAGACAGCGATAACCTTTGTGTTGCCTGCTATATCCCAAAAACACACATGATGCCGAACGAGGTTCGAACTTGTGTTTGGTTAATGGTCGAAGCCACGGATAGCATAGGCAGCATATTACCTTAAGTTTGTAAAAGACGGAATTTCTCCAAAAAGTTTTTCATATGGTGATTTATTTTCCAACAAGGGTGTAGGTAAACAATTTATAAGATATGCTGCTGAGTCAAAAATAAGAGACCAAAATCGTAATGGGATGGAGGCATGATGTAAAATTGACAGACTAGTTTCAACAATGTGACGATGTTTTCTTTTGGCACAACCATTTTGTTTGGGTGTGTAAGGATACAAAACACAATATGTGATACCATTTTTCAAAAGATATTGAGTTAGTGCTTGAAATTCCCCTCCCCAATCAGATTGAAAGACTTTTATTGGTCGATTAAAAAACTTTTCAACATTTGTGCGAAATTGAACAAACTTAGCAAACAACTCATATTTTTGTTTTAAAAAATAAAGCCAAACATATTTGCTATAATGATCATAAAAGATTGCATAATAACAAAAACCATCATAGGAAGCAACAGGTGAGGGACCCCATAAATCACTGCAGACCAAATCTAGGGTCTCGACGCTTGAAAAGTGGAAACAGGATATGGAAGTTTGTGGATTTTTTCGACACTGCAACCATGACACAACGATGACAACTTTTTATTAGAAAAGGAAATAGATCGCGAACGTAAAGCAATCTTGACTGTATTGAAATTTGCATGACCAAGATGCTGATGCTATATATTGAGTGATGGCATAGTTGACGCAAAGTTGACTTGCGGGCTAATGGATGAGGAGAGAGGGTAAAGTCCATCCTTACTCTGGCCTTGGTGTAAGATCTTCTTCGTGACCTGATCTTTGACAAAAAATTGGTTACCAACAAATTCAGTAATGACATTATTATCACGAGTAAGAGCACTTAATGACACAAGATTAGTGCGGGTATTCGAAACACATAAGACATTAGATAGAGATATGGATGACTTGTCTAACGGAAAGGACATGGAACCAGTATGAGATATTGGAAGTTTATGGCCATTACCAAAGGTAACTTCATCCGGACCACTATACTCTGAGTAGAGCTGAAGGTTGGTCAAATGGTGCGTGGTCCCAGAGTCAAGAACCCATGGCGAACCCTGTGGTAAAGTTGTATGATGGGCTTGCAGCTGTGAAGAGCGAGTCGACCCAGATCGCCTTGCTGATAGGCACTCTCGTGCAAAGTGGCCTAGGCCAGTGCAATTATGGTAGCGGACTTCATCTTCTATGCTGTGATTCTGTTTGGGCCCAGAAAAAGGCTTGCATACTCCATGTCTACTCTGATTGGTGGCATTATACGCAGCGTGTGATGGACCGGATTGGTACTATCTAGATCTTTGGCCCGAGCGCCTCCCTTGCTGGCCAAATCGACCTCATCCTCCTCGTTGTCCTGAAGAGCGAGAGGCATAGTTGACCAAGGATACTAAGGACACCGGTTGTGCAGCGATAATCCATCGAAGGTTCATCTCCTCAATAGTTAACAACCCGTGAAGCTCTTCTAGTGGCAGTACCTCTTGCTGTGCTTCGATAGTTCGGGAAAAGGGGCAAAAGCTCTTGTCAAGCCCGTATAGGACGTGTTGCACCATATCGTCATTGGAGTACGGTGCTCCTAGGGTAGCCAGCTGATTGTGCATCATCTTGGCGCACATCAGGTAAGCATCAATGCTTTCTGTTGGCCCTTTGGATAAATCACAAAGCGCTTGCTTCAATTGGTAGATCCGGGAGCACGATCTGACTCCGTAAGCTTTCGCCAACCGATCCCACACCTCCTTGGAAGTTGAGCAACCGATTGCCTGTGGGAAAACAGCCTCGGACAGCGAACAGCTGATTAACGTTTGCACCTTTTTGTCATTTTGGAACCAGGTGGTGTACGCCGAGTTTGGCGTGACCTATTCTTCACTTGAGGTGACCTGCTCTGTCTTGGACGGTACAGCAGTAGTTCTATCCACATAGCCATAAAGGTCATTGGCGTATATGACGTTTTCCATTTGTGTTTTCCAGTACAAGTAATTGCTACTTGTCAACTGTTTGATTTGTGATAACTGGGCAGTCATAGTGGGTAGGAAGTATGATTTTTTAGAAGCCATTATTTAAGTTTGACACTCGTAAGAGAGAAGGCTCTGATACCATAAAAGGATGAAATGGTTTCAATTGATTTCATCTATACATCACTAGTGTTTATATACACATTAATAATACAATTACAACTGTCTAAGTTGTAGAAGGTTAAGTGGAGACAGTAGGTTGAGTGGAGGTTAGGTTGTCTGATGATTATGGATGACACGTTGCTAGGATAATGGAATGATAGGTTGGCTTCCCTATTACCCTCCTCCTTCCACCTCTCTCCTCCTCCTCTTATCTTCCTTCTCCGTCCTCCTCCTCCACTTATCCTCCCACCTCTCTCTGCCTCCTCCATCATCCTTCTCCTATCATCTTTTTCCCTCTTCCTTGCTTCTCACGGCGGTGTTTTTTTTAACTTTTGAACACAAAGGCAAATGAGACATTTTAGGTCCTTGGGTGCCGGAGAAATTTTTCGATTCCGGCACCAGGGACCTAAGGGTGTTAATTTAGCAAAGATGGGGGATGAAATCCTCTTTTTTGAAACAGTAGGGATGAAAATGGTGATATTAGCAAATGACAGGGACCCGAGAGCAATTTGCTTTTTTTCATCATAGGGGAAATCGTGCACAAGTGGTGCAACCCGTAACCAAATTACATTGGGATTCCCTCTCTATTAAAATAAAGCCAAATTGGACTTAGAATTCCAACGCATTAGTTTTTCTAATCTCTCTTATTAGCGCCGACAATTCCAATATAGCATACTTAACCCCCAGAAATCCCAATATAGCATATATACTAATTGTTTTTACCTTTTCAAGTTTCACAACTTCATTGTATAGCATGCACAATATATGTGTTTCTTCTTTCATACAATGCCGGGCAAGTCTATCTGAATTGTTGTTCTTCATATATTTTAATCAGAATCAGATGATCCAATAAATACGTTAAAAAATCGAATCACTCTTATTTGTATATCAGCTGCCCTTCTTTTTTGTGTTTTGGGGAAAATGTTGAGAAATGACAGGAGGTATTTTGGAACTGGAATAATTTTAATTCCACAGATCCATCATCCATGGTATCAAATTTTTTTAAAAATTAAATGTCAAATACAGAGAATACAATTCTATAACATGAAAATTACAGCTGTCATGTTCCAATTTGGTGACTGACCACCTCGAACATCCAGCCAATAGATTATTCCCAAAAAAAATAAAATTGAAGCCAATCAAAGACAGAATTTTGGACTTGCAATCTGTGAAAATTTACATTACAGCCCCCAGAACCAGACAAGGGATTGCATTGTGCAGTCCAGAGGTGAACGTTTTTCCTGGAGGAGATCGAAGCAGTAACAATTAACTGGGAGATTACTTCTAAACATTTACACCCAGAAACCAGCAAGTCTCTTTCTCATCTTCCTGCTCACAGGATCCGGGTATCGGATAGCTTCGAATGAGAGAAACATAAATGCAACATCCTTGTTCAAGGATGACCAATTCAATGATTAATTTCCAGTTTCGCAATTAGTATCGTATCATTGCTCATGGACAACTTCTTCCCGACTAAATTCGAACCATTTCTTGGACTTGCAGAGCCGCATCAGGAAGTACCACCCTATAGCTCCAATAGTCATCAATCCGCTTACAAGATACACAGTCCTGGTGGCAAAAGCCAGTATCACCACCAGGAAAGCGGACGGGATCAAACACATGATCACCAACCCGGGAATCCTCATTGGGACCCTGTATGGCCTCTCCAGTTCGGGCAGCTTCTTCCTTAACCAGACAAAAGCTGCAAACTCCAACAGCATCCCAAGACTGTACAGGAAGTTAGCCGATGATACAATGTCGGTGAAGGATAAGTAGGACACACCTATTGCGATTACGGTAGAGAGGAGGATCCCAATCCAAGGGGTGTTGAATAACTTGGACCTGGCTGCGAAAAACTTCGGGATGCTACCGATATCAGCCATCCCGATGATCTGGTAGGCGCTGCTGCTTAATTGAGCCTCGAATAGGCCAATGTTGGCCAGTACAGCACCTACCTCAATCCAGTACTTGAGCCATTTTCCTGCAATGATCTCAGCAGCGGTTGCGTGAAACCCGGACTCCCATAGGCTCTGGTCGACAAGGACAGCGCCCGTGACCGCAAACAGCGGGATCAAGTACGACACGCAGGTGAACACAACCGCAACAAGGAGGGCCTTGGGGAATGTCTTCCGGGGCTGGTCCACTTCCCCTGCCAGAGTGCTGACATTGTCCCAGAAGTTGAGGTTCCAAAACAGAGTGTTGAAGAAGAGGTTCCAGTCCTTCTTCACGCCCTTCTGTCCTAAGCTGAGCCACCTGTGTGGCCGGATTTTAGGCAGCGCGAGAAGCGACATGACCAAGAATGGGGAGAGTGATACGACCCCGAGCACTATACCGGCATATCCTACTATGTTCAATCCGGTGAAGTTGACAAAAGAGAGGAAAACGGTCGACAAGAATATGGCTACGTTCCTCGGCCAACCCGAGTCCAATGCAGGAATCACCTGTTACAAAAACAAACAGGGTCATAAATCTTTTCTTCATTTTTTTTGTTCATAACTTCGAGAAAGTAATTGACACGGGTTTCAAATGTTGTTCGAGTGCAACCTCAAGGAGTTTTGGGTTTTATATGGAGATTTTAACATGGTATCAGAGCATGTTTGATGTCTAACGTATTGTTGTGCTCGCACGACTCCCATTTTTTTCCCCGTTTCGGATTTGATACGAAGATTCTAACATGGTCAAAGTAATTGAGACGGGTCCGAGTGCAACATCAAAAAGTTATATTACCTTCTCCATGTAGTCGATGCAGAGGACGGGAAAAGCGGCGATATTGATGACGCCGCTAAGGAACTTCCAAGAGCCCATGAGGGACCCAAAGAAGGGACCGAAGGCCCGATCAGCCCAAATAACGAAGCCGCCGTCGCCGGGGTAGGCAGTAGAGAGCTCGGCGGTGATGAGGGCCTCAGGGATGCTCCATATGAAGGGAAAGATGAGGAAGCCGAGGAGGGCAAGGAGGGGTCCGGCTGCCTGAACGGCGGGCTCCTCGCCATAGGGACCGCCGGCGACCTCGAAGTAGATGAGGAATATGAGGGGGACGAGGGTGAGCTTCCTTGTGGTGGTGATGGGCTTGGTGGGGACCGTGGAGATTGGGAGGTGGTTGTGGTTGTGGTCGGGGTTGGGTTCCGCCGACTTTTGCATGGTTTAGTTTTAAGACCAGACCAGACCAAAGCCTCCTCTTCTCTCTCTCTCTCTCTCTCTCTCTCTCTCTCTCTCTCTCTCTCTCTCTCTCTCTCTCTCTCTCTCTCTC
>SOPF01028750.1:0-132833 GCA_012979155.1 Hypericum perforatum
GGAGTACGGGTGGGGCCACGTCTGTCGGGTACTAAGAAGGAGGGAGGTCTGATTTCATTGACGATTTGGCGGAGGAGGACAATGAGGAGGAAGAGGACAGTGACGATGAGGAGCACGACATATTTAGATGAGGAGGAGGACATCGACGATGAAGGGAGGGAGATTATTTAATGTTAGATTTTTGAAAAAGTATTAAAAATTTTGGTACTAAAAACATAATTTACTAATTTTACGTAAGAGTAACCACTTATAACTAAAAACATGCAAGGCAGTCCACGTCATTAAATAAAATGGTGCTATTCGTCAAATGAATCTGAATCTGAATCAGACAGAGGACTTAATTAAAAATAATTGAACAAAATTAGACTCGTTTTGACTTTTTGAAACTACAAAAACCTACATAACAATGGGTAAAACCATAGAATACCTAATTGAATTTTTTTCCTTCAACATTGTAAAAATATCATTGAAGACTTCATAAATATAAGGTGTATAAAAGTAACTTTATTTCCAAAAAGAATATCCTCATCACAAGGTTCTGTTTTCTTTATTTTTAAGAAAAAATAAATTACATATTTACCTCTGAAGGTCCAACGTTCACGTATTTTTTTTATTATCTTAACAGAAGACATAATACTTATAGAGAAATTAATCAATAGTAATTAAGAGAGAGTGTGAATGAATGGGATAATTTTTTTAGAATGGAAAAAGTTCACTACGGTTTTAAGAAAGTAAGGAATATAATTCTTAAATAATAACCAGAACCTTATAAAAACTCCGGGACGAATTTAGAAATGTTGACTTTGATTCCGAATTTGTCGAATAAAACTATCCTATTCCTCCTGCCGTAATAGCCAAGTTATTTTTTGTGAAATCGTGATAACCAAGTTAGCGTAACGAATCCGGCCAAAGACCTACTCCCTTAAAGAAAGTAACCGGCCGCTAATCACAAATTCCGAAGAGAATAAATACTATGTAGCTTTATATTTTCACAATTTATTACTATATAATTTTAAATTAGTAATTTAGTAAGAGATAATTTGCAAAACTTTTTTCCAGGCAGGTTTACTGAAATAACGTATGTGACGGACATGTGACAACTGATCTAGTTAGGTTTAAATTAGAATAAAAAAATTAACAATATGATAAAAATTTATAGGATTCGCCTAATTAGTAGTCACTTTTTAACACACTTCCCCCTATATCCCTCAAAACGACAACCGTAACGACCAACACGCCTGCGTTTTATTGCCCCTCGCATATATATATATATATATATATCAAAATCCGCACACCCACACCAATTCGCCAAGCTCCCTATCCTCGACCTCTTTAGCTCCCGCGTTTCCAAGTGGCGGCGGCGGCCATTTTTAGGGTTCCGCTCTCGATCCTCCTCCGCCCGCGAAGAGGCCACCACTTCTTCTCCGCCGCGACTTTTTACTCAGACCCCAAGGCGGCGATGCCGGGGGCGGAAGGAGCCGGCGTGGAGTGGCCGGCGAAGCGAGTTAGGGACACTTTTGTAAGCTTCTTCGAAGGGAAGGGACACGTCAACTGGCCTTCCAGCCCCGTCGTCCCGGTCAACGATCCCACCCTCCTCTTCGCTAATGCCGGTAAGCACCCCGCTCGTTAACCGCCCTAGATATGAGATTAAGGAAATTAGTGGTTTACTTTGGATTAATTGGTTTTTGGAGTCTTCTTAAGGTTTAAGAAAGTATGGGGGGAAGTGGAAGGAAATGAGGGGGAGCGGTTATTCTGAGTTACTTGAAGTCTTGCTAAGAAGAAGTGGAGTGGAAGTTAAAGATTCCTTTTGTTTTGTCCGCAAATAGTTTCGCGTGGAAGGAGAAAATATGTTAACTATTGAAAAAAACACTGCTTAATTAGGGTGGAGACTCACTTCGATAAAAAATGTGTGAAGTCATTTTCGAAGACATGGAAGCTAAATGGTGAAGGTTATGATCGGGTTGGCTATTTGTACGCAGGGATGAACCAGTACAAGCCTATCTTTCTCGGGACTGTGGACCCGAACACGCAGATGAGCAAGCTGACCCGCGCGTGCAACACGCAAAAGTGTATCCGCGCAGGTGGGAAGCACAACGATCTTGATGATGTTGGGAAGGACACGTACCACCACACGTTCTTTGAGATGCTTGGGAACTGGTCCTTTGGAGACTACTTCAAGAATGAGGCCATCCACTGGGCTTGGGAGATCTTAACTGAGGTTGAAGTCGCTGTCTTGTGCTGCTCTTTGTTTGGGTTTTTGTGTTTACATGATTTTGATGTGTGTGATTTGTTTTATACTTTTATTTCCGCAGACTGTGAACTCGATGCAATTTCTTCCAGCTAAAATTTTTCTAGTACATTTCGTTTTATCTACTGCATTAGGACATCGTAGAGCTTGAAGATGAAATATTATGGTGGATTGAGGGGTTACTGAGTTGGTTTGATGAAATTGGACACAAAATTTTCACCGGGATCTGCCAGCGCAAAACTGTTCTGGATATGAGCTTTTCTAATTCGTTGTCTGGCATTTTTTTGGCAATCCAGCAGAACATTAAATTTATTTGGCACTCTTTGGTTATCTTTAATGTTTTTCTCCTCTTCCTTTTGCTTTTTTCTTCTTGGCAGGTTTACAAGCTACCCACGGACCGGATTTATGCAACTTATTTCGGTGGTGATGAGAAAGCTGGTCTGGCTCCTGACAATGAAGCAAGAGACATATGGCTCAAGTTTTTGCCTCCTGCTAGGGTGCTCCCATTTGGTTGTAAGGTATAGTGCATTTGAAGCTATTCTTCAAATTTTTAGAGACATCGAGAGCTCTTTAGCGTTTCATTGAAATGATTCTGTGACATCTCCTGTTTGGATACTGAGTGGAAAAATACTTGTTTACAGTTCTGTTTGTAGATTCTGGTTTGTTTTAGATTAAGCAGAAATGAAACATTATGTGAAGTTCCCAATTTTTTTATGCGATGGCCTGCAAAGTTCCTTTGTTGGGTTTAGATCTTCTTTAATGTATGATACCATGATATGTTAACAAAATGTCATGTCACAACTATTTATACCGGTTACCTCTACAGGATAATTTTTGGGAGATGGGTGATACTGGTCCTTGTGGCCCTTGTACTGAAATACATTATGATAGATGGGGTAATCGTGATGCGTCAGCTTTGGTCAATAACGATGATCCTACTTGCATTGAGATATGGAATCTTGTCTTCATTCAGGTACAAGCCTTTTCCTTGTGCTCTCTTTAAAGCTTTTTTTGTTGTCATTGTAATCTTGACCAATGCTCTTGTACCTGTTGGATCTATAGAATGGGTTTCAAAGTTAGATATTTGATTTAACTAGCTTATTTCTCTTCCGGCATGTTTTATTTTTGCAGTTCAACAGAGAAAATGATGGATCATTGAAGCCATTACCAGCCAAGCATGTTGACACTGGCATGGGATTCGAAAGATTGACTTCTGTCCTTCAAAACAAGATGAGCAATTATGACACTGATGTGTTTATGCCCATCTTCGATGCCATTCAGCAGGTATGATAATTGCTTGTCTATTTTTCATTTTCCTTGTAAGCATGTGTTAACCTTTAATCTTTATGTGTGGCATGTCTTTTTCTGTTGTTGGATCAGAAAAATAAATGAAGATGTATCGTTTGATCTTTTCTTAAAATTTAGACTACAGGCTCGCGGCCCTATTCTGGGAAAGTTGGACATGATGACACAGATGGTGTTGACATGGCTTATCGTGTTGTTGCTGACCATATCAGAACATTGTCATTTGCCATTGCAGATGGTTCTTGTCCTGGTATGCAGTTAAATCATGTGCTTTTATCTTCTTACTTAAATGTGGTAAATCTGTCTCCATTTTAGTTAAGTGAAGTTGGTAGTTGATGACACACTTACTTGTCCGTAGGCAATGAGGGGCGTGAATATGTCCTCCGACGTATTCTTCGTAGGGCTGTACGGTATGGAAGTGAGGTTCTAAACGGTCGAGAAGGGTTCTTTAATGGGTAAGCATAATTACTATTTATGATGTTTCAAACCTTATCCTTACAAAGATTTGTTTTTTTTACTGAGGTATGTCTCATCTTCAGATGGAAAGCTTTCTAAAGTACAGGAGATTTGGTAAATCTAGTATATCTGATGTTTTTCTTCAACTACAGTCTTGTCAGTACAGTCACTAAATTAATGGGAGATGTTTTCCCGGAGCTGCGACAAAATGAAGATCGGATCAGGGAAATTATTGCAGCAGAGGAAGCAAGTTTTGGCAAGACTCTGCAGAAGGTAACCGGAATAGTAACTTTCGTAGGCCTTGTTCAAATAAAAAGCCAGACTTTTTGTCACATGTTTCATGTTGGTGCAGATCCTTTTACATGCGTCTGTATTTGGTTGTTTGAGATTATACATTGCCTTTGTAATCTGGTGAAGTGACCATCTTGCCCATCTCTTCATTATGAATTTTATTTGTGGGGGAACTTTCCAATCACATATAAAGACGTGCAGGGTCGTCATATGGTTTTTCTTATTCGGTCCAGGCTACCTTTTCTTCATCATTCCATGTGTCAAATTCTATTCTTATAGTTATAGTCCATCGTTTTATGTGTATGATATTTGCTGTGATTGATCAATCAAGTTTTTTTCCGTCCATGTTTTGGTGAAATCATGCTTGTTGGAGCCGTCATGGCGTTTGCTCTGTTACTAATTGACCTCTGAATTGTTTTAGGGGATTGAGAAATTTAAGAAGGCTGCTCAGGATGTTCAGGGGAAAGTTTTGAGTGGGCAGGCAAGTTTAATATTAGAAGGCCCCCCCTTTTGGTTGCTTCTCTTCCATGGTTTTTTGTTGGATAATAACTTATAGTTACTGCCTCTTTCTGTTGCCAACCATATCAATTTTTTTGTCTCAGGATGCTTTCATCCTGTGGGACACCTACGGCTTCCCAGTTGATCTGACTCAGGTAAAGAAGTTCTGCTGCTAAAATAATTGCATGCTTGCTTTTGCAACTGCTTTATGCGTGTCCATTATAATAATCACTACACGTGTCTCAGTTGATGGCCGAGGAAAGAGGTTTGCGAGTTGATGTTGATGGTTTCAACATTGCAATGGATGAAGCGAGAGAAAGGTCCAGGAATGCCCAGAATAAGGTATTGGGAGCAGTCTTTAAACGTGTATTAGTACTCGCACAAATCCAACTGTTTTATGGAACTTTAGCCGTAGCTGGTATGACTTTTCTAGAGAAGTAGAGATGAATAAACAAGGATGAATGGAAGTGAAAAATTGAGGTGTCATACAACAAAATAAAGGAACCAGCAAACTCAGTCTTTGTCCTGGATCATAATTTTTTTATTATCTTTTCTTGGCAGCAAGGTGGTGGTGCCATTGTCATGGATGCTGATGCCACATCTACTTTGCAAAAGAAAGGCGTTTCTCCAACAAACGATTCCTACAAGTTTACTTGGTTTCAGGTTAGTGGTCAGTGGGTCGTTATTCTGGTTACAAACAAATCAGAACCGTGTCTAAGTAGTTCATCTCGTGTGATTAGAATTCTTTTAGAGGGCATTGGCTGTTGCTTGATTGCATCAAAAAGGGTCAGAGTTCCTTATATACATTGTAACTACATATCTAAAATTTGCATGCCATTTTATCTGTCATGCGAGTCATGCCAAATATATCGCCTTATAGCCCCTTAAATAAGTCTAATATTCCATGTGTGAGCAAGGCCTGTACACTAGCTGTTGGATAGCAAGTGTTAGCATACCAAGATGGCTCAATATACTTGTATTCTGTGGCCATTCCCTGTTGGCTTCGCACTTGTGAATGACTTGGGAGATCTGTGCTAGCTTTCTTGTTATTATCTGCCCGCATAGGTATTTTTTCATGTCCTTTTCCATGCATTTTACTCGTCAGGATCATGAAAGTGTCATTAAAGCTATTTACACCGGATCTGAGTTTTTGGAGGTTGCTGCTTCTGGCAATGAAGTTGGTATTGTCCTGGAATCTACTAGCTTTTATGCGGAGCAAGGTGGTCAGGTATCAGCCATGCTTAATTACTCTTTGATCACATTGCTAGTTTTGCTGTTCTGTCATTTGATTTCATTGGTGTTAGCCACCTAATTAAGATAGGTGTTAATCCGTAAAAATAAAGATGGGTGTTAATCCTTAAAAAGATAGGGTCGACCGGTGTTGTTCTGCTAATTTTTATGTCATTCGGTTCCTATGAGTTCTGGCTTTTTTTTGCAGATTTTTGATACCGGTGTCCTTGAAGGTCCTTTTGGTTCATTTCAAGTTTCAAATGTCCAAATTTTCGGTGGCTTTATTCTTCACATCGGTTCTCTTTGTGATCATGTGGGCAAACTTTCAGTAGGAGCTAAAGCTGTTTGCAAGGTAAGATGTCAATTACCAGACAGCCCCTTAATTTAAAGATCTTACTCTGATCTCTTTCTACTGTTTGTCATAATTTGATTCCTTGAACAGGTTGACTATGACAGACGGAAGCGCATTGCTCCGAATCACACATGTACACACATGCTGAACTTTGCCCTTAGGGTATGCTCGATAGTACTAATCTTAGTTTTTTTTTCTCTCTGTTTTCTCTGTAAGAAATTCAATCTTTGATGATATTCACGATGAAAATGCAGGAAGTGCTTGGCAATCATGTAGACCAGAAGGGATCAATCGTGCTCCCGGAAAAACTAAGATTTGATTTTTCTCATGGTAATTACTGGTTGGACTGGGGATTGGGTCATTTTATCAGAGCTTGTTTATATCTGGTGGCAATTCTGATATGATAATCAGAAGTGTGCTCATTTGCTCTCTTTCTGTGCATATTGTTATTAAAATGTAAATAGGTAAGCCGGTGGAACCCAAACAGCTGAAGGAAATCGAGGCAATTGTGAATAAGCAAATTGAAGACCAATTAAATGTCTTTGGAAAGGAAGTAGCCCTCTCAGATGCTCATCGCATCAATGGCTTGAGAGCTGTTTTTGGAGAAGTAAACTTACTCCTGTTTCAGTTACTGTCTTATATGCTAGCTGTTGCATGCCTACTGAACATGGTTAAGCTTACGGTACCGTTCGTCAATGCAGAACTACCCTGACCCAGTTAGAGTTGTGGCAATCGGTAGAAAGGTTGAAGACCTCCTTGCTGATCCAGAAAACCAGGAGTGGTTGTCAATATCGACCGAACTGTGTGGAGGTTACTGTCTTACTTTGATTAACAATTAACCTTGATGTTTTCCTGCAAGTCTTTGAGAAATGATGCTAATAAAGATATCGTCAGGTACTCATATATCAAATACACGAGAAGCTGGAGCATTTGCTCTTCTTTCCGAGGAGGGTATTGCAAAGGGAGTGCGGAGGATCACTGCTGTGACAACTGATTCTGCTTCAAATGCAATGGAGTTGGCAAGATTGCTTGAGCAGGAAGTTGCAGAGGCAGGGAAGGAAGAAGGAAGCTCACTAGAAAAGGTATAATTTTAATCGCTCTCATTTTTCTAATTTAGAGGATGTAGCTGCCTTCCGTTCTATTCCTTAATTAGTATGTTGTGTTCTTCCTCGACATTGTACCGGCTTTTGATTACTTCTTTCTACTGGCAGAAAGTTGCGTCCCTGAAAAATCAAGTGGATGCTGCATCTATTCCAGCAGCCAAGAAAGCAGACATTAGGGCTAAAATAAGTGAACTCCAGGTATGATGTAGGCTAAACTACTTTGTTCCACCATTTTTAATTCCATTGTACACACTCTTTCTTGTTCCACCTGAATTTGACTGCACGACTTAAATTGATCAGAATTTTATAAGAAAAGCACAAAAGAAGATTGCTGAAGAAAATATGCTGAAGGCCGTCGAAGTCACAACCAGAATGGCCGAAGTTGCTTCTTCAAATGGGAAGCCGTTCTGCATCGCTCGAGTTGATGTTGGTTTAGACGCAGCTGCAGTTCGTGAAGCAGTTTCGAAAGTCCTGGATAAGGTTGATAGTGCATCGTTATAATTTTTTGTCTCTTCCCTCTCACCACGGTTCTACCACCTCCTCTTCCCTGTTCGAGTCGAGTTGATATTTTGCAATGGATTGACAGGGGTTGGCAGTAATGGTGTTCAGCACCGATGAGAGCACAAACAAAGTTGCTGTATGTGCCGGGGTGCCACCGAAGTCCGACAAAGCGAAGCAGTTGGAAGTATCGGAATGGTTAACCGAGGCCTTGGCTCCTCTCAAAGGGCGTTGTGGCAAAGGGAAAGGGGGTCTTGCCTCAGGCCAGGTCATTAATTCTCTGCAATCTTCATGTGTTCCCATGTCTTAATCTCGTATTAATATCCCTCACCGGAGTCGCTCGTTTCAGGGAACTGATGCTTCGCACGTCGACGAGGCGATTAAGCTGGCTCAATCCTTAGCGCAAATGAAGCTGAGCAAATGAAAGAAGTCTGGTTCGTACTCCTCCGCAACCAAAGCCAGTAGAATTGTTGCAGCAATACATATTTTCTTCACCCCGCTAATTATCAATTAACTAATATCACAGACCATGTTTGTTTCATTAAATATATACTATTATAAGGGATTTCATTAAATATTCGTCTTTCGCCGCCCTCTGTTTTGCATTCGATGAAAAATCTCCCATAGTTTGGCAAAATTGTACTATGATACCCTTGAAATTAAAACTTGATATTTTCTCTGAAGAAGAGTCACGTGAAATGTAAAAATACTCCAATCGAAATGCAAAATAGACAGGAACAAAAGATAAATATACCAAATTAAAATTAGCTGAAAATAATTTATGTCCATTTCATAAAATATAGGGGTCCCACCAATGACGTGACAGTTAATTTCAAGTGGGGGTATATAGAACTAAAAAATTACGGAAAGTGGAAGAAGTCCTATTGGATGCATGATGGAACCAGCTGGCACGTCCGCACTCCGAGGAAGGAAGCAATTCCGGTTGGCCAATTTGACAAAATTCTCCATTGCAAGGTGGCCATCATTATCTATATGTTTTTTTCCCTCCAAGTTCATCATCATTATCCGAGTTGGACCATGCCTCCATTTTTCTGGGTTAACTTTGCTTATACTGAGTAGAAATACTGGAATAGCCATAATTATAATACACCTGTATAAAAAAGTTTGTCTAAACGATCAAAATAATTTTGGTTCTCTCGTTCAAATTTCAGAAAAATGATAAAAAAATATGATTGTGAAAATCAATCTTAAATAGGGTCAGACTTGGAATTTGTGATGTTTTCTAGAACTCTTTACGAATTTCGCGGTCGTTATAAAGCATTTTCGGTTGAAAGGACGTCCGTATTATTATTGAATTTGGCGGTCATTAAAAGTCGTAACGTCGTTGATTGAAAAGAATGAAATGAAGTTTCTAAATTAAACTATTTTTGGTCAATATCACGAGAATTGGACACAGGCAAACCGGAGGCTGCAAAAGCCATATTTCATATTTGTTCAAAGAGATTTAGATTCTATAAGAGATACAAAATTAATTCTTTATAAATAGAAAAGATGCTCTTAGAAAAACTGTACCCGAAATAGAGTTTGATAATATTAAAATTACTGTGAATGAAGATTGGAACCAACACATTTGGCTTTCTCATTTTCTTCCTTCAAAATGTATTTAGTTAATAAATAAACCAATTAACAAGATCTAATTTAATTTTAAAAATTAAATATCAATAATATAATCATGTTAAATATTTATTAAAAAAATAAACAAACAAATTTTCAGGTGGTTTCAACAAAGAAAAACATAATCTTTTGGAGCCATATATATATATATATAAAGAAGAAACGACACATAAAACAAATACCCGCTAAATCAGGGGCAGCCACTGTTGAGAAAAAATAAAAATAAAAAACCAAAATCCTCCGCCCCTTTCTCTCTCCTCTCTCTCTCTCTCTACGAGCTCTGGCCACCGTAGACGTCGCCGGAGCCCGGCCGTTCCGGGCCACACCTTAACAATGCCAAAACTCCACCTCCGCTAGCCTAGGGTTTCTCATTGCTCAAGAAAACCGAGGAGAGAGAGAGAGAGAGTGAGAAAATGTCGCGGCACCAGACGACGCCGTCGGCTCAGGTCCACAAATCCAAAATCCTCGACAACAAATACGTGAGCGAGCTCCCCCTCCTTTCGCCCTCCGAAATTATCCGCGCCATTTCTTTAGGGCTTTACTTGATGTTGTTGTTCTTTGTGATGTGTTGGTGTGTGTGATAGATGCTGGGGGATGAGATTGGGAAAGGAGCGTACGGACGAGTGTACAAGGGGTTGGACTTGGAGAATGTGGACTTCGTCGCGATTAAGCAGGTTTCGTTGGAGAACATTCTTCAGGAGGATCTCAACATCATCATGGTTCGGGTTCTACTGCTTCTTTTTTGTTTCCCCTTTTAGTATTTTTTTTGGATCAGCTGGTGACTAGCGAAATTGAACTGTCGTAGTAGTAGTAGTAGTAGTAATGACAAGTGTGCTCGACCTGTTTACAAGTGTGGAATATGGAAATTTCTATAGTAGGTAGCATGGGTGTTAAGTTTTCCGAGTGTGAGGATGGTAGTGTTTAGTAGGTTAGTTGCAGCTGAATGTGCGGGGACTTGGCTCCGGTTTAACTTAGCTGGAGTTGTGTTGTGGGTGATGTCATTGTTCGAAGAAAAGGAAAGCTGTTGGAGTTTAGGGACGTTTCTTCTGGTGAGCCGAACTATGATATTTATGAAATAGGTTAATTCCACTTGATCAAGGAGTGCGATGGATGTGAATTCTCAAAAAAGAAATTCTCAAAGAAGGAATATGATGGATGTTAGGCTGAATACTGGTGATTTGATAGGTTGTAGGTTCTTTATTGATGTTTATCAAAGTGCTTTTTTTTCCCATCACTTGCGGGTTTTTGTTAATTTGACTTCTAATTGCTCTTCACCTGTTTTACATATTCTTGGATGCCTTTGGATGCTTCAGCAAGAAATCGATCTACTGAAGGTTATCATTTCTACCTTTGTTTTTCCTTGTTTTTCTTCATTATTTGAAAAATAAAATTTCTTTTTCCACAAATATACTAGTGTATCATTTTCTGGCTTCAAAGTTTGGAAGCTGTAGGCGCGCGCCAGTGACGTTTAGCTTAGACTACTATGTATGTAGAAGGATGCACATTCTTAAACTAACTCACTTTCCCATGGTTGTCATGCCTTTGATTTCAGAACTTGAACCATAAAAACATCGTTAAATATCTTGGTTCACTGAAGACAAAGACACACCTTCACATCATTCTCGAGTAAGTTTTTTGTTGGTAACTGAAAATGGAGAAAATAATTTAGGACTTTTAAATTCTCATGATATTCTCTATATATTGGTTGGTGCAGATATGTGGAAAATGGCTCACTTGCAAACATTATTAAACCAAATAAGTTTGGACCATTTCCAGAGTCTCTGGTGGCAGTATACATTGCTCAGGTTTGGCTCATTTCTTACATTCTCTTCCATCCAAGTCAATGCTGGTCTTTGTGCTTATTAATTGTTAGTGTCGGGTAGGTTTTGGAAGGTCTGGTTTACTTGCATGAACAAGGAGTTATACATCGAGATATCAAAGGTGCCAACATCTTAACCACCAAAGAGGTAAGCATGTTATTTTTCTGCTGGCAATGTTTCATCAAATTCTGAGAACCTTGAAGCATGAGAATGATCGGGTCACCTATATATTTGAATCTTCCTAATTATTTTGTTCATACACATAATTGAGAATGGTTGAGTTCAACCATGTATAGCCGTACTACTTCTTTATCTTGAAGCAGATTTGTGGTATAGCGTGCTTTAACTATTTGTGAAAATTTATCAAATTTGTGTTATCATCTGTATGATCTGGCATGGTAATCAACTTTGGTGTTCCATATTTCGTGGGAGATCTGCCATTGCTAGATCTGTGTCTATCTGCAAGTATTTTTCTTCAGAGAGTGGGACTGTGTTATTATCATCTCATGTTACTGAATGTCTTTGTGGCTCGGGGTGATGCTACCCTACTGGCTGCATTCCACTGTTTGATACTTGCTTTTATGTTTGGGTATTACTTGATTTTTTAAAGTCAGTGTTTTCTTTGGTTTGCAGGGTCTTGTGAAGCTTGCTGATTTTGGGGTTGCAACAAAACTAACTGAAGCTGATCTCAATACACATTCTGTGGTTGGAACACCATATTGGATGGCCCCTGAGGTAATTACATTCACATTGATGAAGAAAGATGTAACTTTTTTTTTTGAAGGAAATGATGTTACTATGTCTGTAGTTACTATTTGGCAGCAAAAAAGGCTCGACATATTAAATTCAGGCAGCTGATCCATTTTTCAGGTTATTGAAATGTCTGGTGTCTGTGCTGCCTCTGACATTTGGAGTGTTGGCTGCACTGTGATTGAGCTTCTTACATGCGTGCCTCCTTACTATGACTTGCAGCCCATGCCGGCTCTCTTTCGGATTGTGCAGGTTTTTATTGTTGTGCATCTTCCGTTATTATCTGAGTCCCTTGGTAGCTGCAAAAGTCTTATGAAATGATTTTGTGGCACTTGTTATTGTTGTTTGTTGGATGATCTTCTTTATATGCTTATTCTGAATATTTCTCACAGTTTCTTCTGTAGTATTCTTATATGTCCGTGTTGATTCTCGCACTGGTTTTAGTTGATAGTCAGGAATCGGTTTTAGCTATACTGATTGATGCAAAGATATGCATGCTTCTTTAGTAATTTTCTCACCTTGGACTGTATTTACTGAGTTCATTTCCTATTAGTTTGCGTAATATTGTTTATTCCTTTTCCTATTTGTAATAGGACGAGCATCCTCCATTACCGGATAGCTTATCTCCTGATATTACGGACTTCCTGCTTCAGTGTTTCAAGAAGGTAAGCTCTTCCATTTTGACTTCCAGAAAAGCTTGTCTTGTACTTTTGAGGTAATGACTAGACACAACATTCCCATTTCCAAGCTCTAGCTGGTATCGAGTTTCATGTTTTTTCAAATTGTTCAAGTAATATAAACGCCTCACGATGAAAAGAAAAAGAACGAAAGCCACATGAAAATCTTAGCGATGGGTAGCAGTAGCTGGTCAACTGTCCATGGCATCTGGATCAGATTTTGGGTTGTGGTTGGCTGTAGATATTACTAATTTAGTTGCATCCATGTCATTGTAGATTACCTGTTCCGTACCATATTTTATATGGTCTCCTCACAAACAGCATGTTAACTTTATCTAGTAAATTGGACAGTTTTACTTGATATGCCCCTTGGGGACCTGATAGAGGATTTGCTTTCCAAGGAATTATTCTAGTGTCTTAGTTTGCAAAGAAATGCTCAATATACCCGAGACAGCTATTTGTTGTGCACGTTTGTCTTTTCAAGCTTAAAGTGACTGGAGTTGTAGATGCTGATAATACTTCCCTTGATTGTTAGTAGTGTTCTCACAGAAAGTTTGCAATTGTTTTGAATTTTTCCTTTACACTATAATTTTTTGTATTATTGTTGATACTTTGTTCCATGCTTCAGGATGCTAGGCAAAGGCCAGATGCAAAAACTCTCCTCTCCCATCCGTGGATTCAAAACTCTAGGCGTGCTTTAAATTCTTTGCGTCACACTGGATCTATTAGGTAGAGGTCTTACCTGTTCTTCATTCTATTGTTTTCTTGATTGTATAGTTGATCACTGAGTTGAGTACTGTAGCAAATTTCTAAGTCTTTGGATATCACTTGTTTAATTGAGTTAATTTAAGTAGTATTCCTTATCATCAGACTGCGTTGAACATGATTTCAATTTTTGTATAGCTAGGTATGATTGCGTGATCTCTTTTTGGTACGTCTGTTTGGAATTCCTGCCTTCATATTTTCAATCATATTTTATTATGTGGGAATTTCAAAACTAACATTGTAAGTGGGAGTGTTTTTGAGGTCTACTGCCCTCGGTGTATGCACCAGTAGAAATTTGCTCGGAAATTGTTGACTGGTGAACTAAGTTTCAGTGCTATCCTGTTCCATGAGTTTTTTACTTTCCTTTTTGAACTGAGTTTTCTGGAAACATCATGGGCAAGGTCTCCGGCCAAGATATGTCTCATTGGTCTCGTCCAGTCCAAACTCTCCTATTGGTCTGCTATTTCCTAGATGCTATTTTATATTTTCCTCACCTAAACTGAAATCCTGTATTTCTCTTGATGTACATGGTGCACCCGCCTTGGTGCATTTTACAAATATTTTCTTAATTTATAAAAGAGAGAGTAAGTGCCCTTGATCGAGAGTCAGACTGCCTTCTGATAGCCAAAGAGAACTGTCAATTCTTGTTAATTTGTAGACCTCTAGATTAAATGACAATGCTTTAATTCCTGTTTCAACTTGATCTTGATTATAGGAGCACGCCTGAAGATGTTTCCATCGATATAGAACCTGTAAATGGAGATGGTCAGAGCAGTAGCCAAAATCCTTCTACAGAGAAAGTGGAAGCAGGCATGGGTGACCCTGAAACTGTGAGAATATAATCCTAAAGCATGTTGTCTGCAAGATTGCCGTCAAGTTTAGATTTCAATGTTCTTTTCAATTCTAAGTCAAGAAAGCATATCTACTAACTGCATCACAAACTTTATAGGATTTCTCATCTCCTTTCTTATCCGATATCAGGAGTCAGGGAAAGAGGTAGAAATGCAAATTACTGATGCCTCCAAATCTGGAGAGGATTCAACTATTGCCGTTTCTGGGGGGAGATCAGAGCAGTTAGAGGAAGATTGTCAGTCTGATCAAGTTCCCGACTTAACCACTCACGGACATTCAACTCTTAAAAGTGCATCTGTTACTGTGTCCGCCAACAAATCAGTGACTAATAATACTTCACCTACCGTTGCTTTGAATGTAACTAATGGTGATGTGATCTTAAGTAATGGTGGAACCGAGTCCGCTGACGAACCAATAAAGCACACTGATAAAAAACGTGAAGGAAATGGCACCTCTGCTCATCCAGAGAACGACAATTTTGGTTTTACACCAAGGAGTCAAGATAACGGGCTTCAGAAGGTGAGCTTGCATTTTTTTTTTTTAGAATATTTGGGATCATTTGTTCATATACTTGCATGAGAATATTATCTGATCCTCTCTCTCTCTCTCTGTATGTATATTGATGCAATGCTATGTGTGCAGAAGCTGATGGCATCATATACTTCCAACACTTTAAAACCACTTGAAAAACTAAAAGAAAATGGCGTGTCACGTGGTAAATATTTATTGTTTGTGATTGTGTTTTTTAGTAATGGGTCTGTATACAAGTATACCTTATCGTTCACTTGACGGATATTTTTTCTTTCTGAGTGTGGTTTTGGATAATGAGTTTATACTTTTATAGCTTATTCGCCCATCATGTATGTGGTACGTGGACTAACTAATGCTCCATTATCTTTCATAACTAAGCTAGAACTTGAAACCTTGCCTCAGTTGCGATGTAAAGGAAAATAACATTCTGTAAACAGTCTGCATTAGTATTTGACCTTAACGCTCCATGATTTCATATGAAAATCATGATGAACTTGTTGAAGTGTGAACTCAATGTCAGTTCTTATATGTTCTATCTAAATTACTAGTTATCTCACCCATGTGCTTTATTTGGTCATGGAAGCCAAAACTTATTCCCTTGCACTACACTGGTGTTGAAAGAAACACGTAGATGAATAATGTTACCATGAGATTTCATGATCAAAAAATTATTTATGTCAGCTCATCAATTCTGGATTCAGATACATTTATCTCTATGTCAGTTCATTTGATCTACTCTTTTTAGCGTGATTCATATTGAGCTGCTGGAATAATGGTTCTTATGGGCTTTTATGGTGCCCATTTTGAAGGCTCCCAAGACACCGCTGAGCTTGGGAGGGAATGATCTTAGTAGATTCAGTGATCTTCCGAAGGATGCTTCACTGGATGATTTATTTCATCCCCTTGACAAAACATTAGAGGATCGAAGGACTGAGGCATCTACATCCACCTCAATGTCACAAATGAACCAAGGCAACAGCACCTCAACCGATGCAGGGAAACATGACTTGGCTACAAAGTTGAGGGCTACTATTGCTCAGAAACAAATGGAAAAAGAGATGGGGCAGACAAACGGGGGCGGTGATTTATTCCGTTTGATGTTGGGTGTTCTAAAGGACGATGCCATTGATATTGATGGCTTGGTATGTTTGTTATGCTGTCTTCTTGTTCTAGTTTCACAATTTATTGGACCTGTTGAATCCAGTCTATAAATGTTGTCTTTTGAACTCTCTTCAGGGTTTTGATGAAAAGCTGCCAGCAGAGAATCTTTTTCCATTACAGGTAAACAAGTGGCTACCATATATTAGGCTTCCGGTTGCTTTTTTTCTGATATGCTTTTAGATTCGTTTAGGTTTATGCTATTTATAATCCTGTGACAGACTAATGTTTCCAAGATCAATTTTATCAGATAATGGTCTAGGTGGTGCTCTTTGCTTATAGGTGATCGTTCAGACGTAACATATTGTATGTTTTTCTTTTGTAGGCTGTTGAATTTGGCAGATTAATTGGCTCCTTGAGACCTGAGGAATCTGAAGATGTGATTGCTACTTCCTGTCAGAAGCTGATTACAATCTTTCGCCAGCGCCCAGAGCAGAAACTTGTCTTTATTACTCAGCATGGCTTGCTTCCTCTTCTGGAATTGCTTGAGATTCCTAAACCTCGAGTATGACTGCCTTGAATAGCATCTGCATTCCCCCTCAAAATTATCATCTGCATTATACAGAACATAGATGTATCTTCAATTGATCAGCACAGCTAATAGAATGACATTTTTTTATATCATTGCAGGTGATATGTTCTGTGCTTCAACTAATTAATCAAATTGTGAGAGATAATACAGATTTCCAGGAAAATGCTTGTCTTGTTGGATTTGTAAGAGCCGAAACCTTCATTTAGAGCTTTCATCTTTCAGTCAACCCAGTAAAGTGCCTATGTAATATTTTAACAAGGTTAAAATAAATGATAGATCCCTGTGGTGATGAGCTTTGCTGGCCCTGATCGAACACGTGAAATCCGAATGGAGGCTGCTTTTTTCTTGCAGCAACTTTGCCAGTCTAGGTAAATGTTTATATCTTGAGCTTTTCTAGTGCATCTCTTGTCGAACACTGAGACTCAGACTTGTCTTGCAGTTCCTTGACATTGCAAATGTTTATTTCCTGCCGGGGGATTCCTGTTCTTGTAGGTTTTTTGGAGCCTGATTATGCGAAGTTCAGGTTAGTACTAACATTTTTCTTGTCAAAACACAAACTAAGTGCATTTCGGGATAATCGAGAAGATGGTAAGTAGAACACCGCACTTCACTGCTCAATATACATCAAGGAAATATAATCATTTAAGTTGTTTCTCTACTCTGTACACGAATCTTATGGCTTATGTCCTATCACAGAGAGATACATTTTGATTTAGTGTTAGATACAACGTTGATGACCTGGGTATGCAATAATATCCTATGAAGTACATGTTTTTATGTTGACATTCAGAAGATAGTCTTATTACTCCTGTTTTATATTCTGCGCGCTAATTCAGCTTCTAACATCCAGGGAGATGGTTCACCTTGCTATCGATGGCATGTGGCAGGTATTTAAGCTTCAGAGATCTACCCCAAGAAATGATTTCTGTCGCATTGCTGCAAAAAATGGGATTCTTCTGAGGCTTATCAACACTCTTTATAGCTTAAATGAGGCAACTAGACTGGTTTCTATATCCGCTGGGACTGGAGTTTCAGTGGATGGTTTTTCTCAACGACCTCGTTCTGGCCAGTTGGACTTTAACCATCCTGCTTTTATTCAAGGTGACCTATCAGTTTCTGCTGCTGATCAGTCTGATGCCCCAAATGTTAGACATGCAGCTGTCGATACTTCCTTTCAAGCTGGGGCTCAAGAACCCTCACGTGCCTCCACTTCTAATTCCCAGAGGTCAGATGGTGTTCAACCTCTCCATTCAGCAAATGGGGATGGATCTCCATTTAGTAATTCTGTATTGGATCCTTCTATTCATTCCAGGTTTTCAGATGCTTCATCTTTGGACAAGCCAGCAAATGTAGTTGGCAAAGAGTCTTCAGGGACTGTTTCTAGGGATCATGATAGCTTAGACAAGTGGAAAGTAGACCCATCTCGGCCAGATACTGATCTTAGACAGCAGCGTGTCTCTAATGCTTCTAACAGGGCATCAACGGACAGGTCACCAAAGTTGATCGAGACTGCATCTAATGCTTTGAATTCTCTGTCGCCTACTCAAGCAGACCACGTACGGCCTCTTCTGAGCTTATTGGAAAAGGAACCTCCTTCAAAACGTTTCTCTGGTCAGCTAGAGTATGTCCGTCACCTCTCAGGTCTGGAGAGACACGAAAGTATATTGCCCCTTCTGCATGCTACTAATGAAAAGCGATCAAATGGAGAATTAGATTTTCTAATGGCTGAATTTGCAGGTAACTGGGCTTGTTCCTCACTAATTATCTTGCTGCTCTAAAAATAATGGAATTCCATAGTGATTGTCTTCTTTGAAAGATTGAAATTTACTGGATGATGGCAATAATAGCTGCATTGCATGGTGATTTGGCTTATTGCAGAGTATGCCTCTAAATGATAAAGGAGATGTTTTAACAATTCTTTTAGGCAGGGTAATTAAAGATTCAATTTTGTTGGAAGTAATTACATTATATTCCCTCTATGCAAGAGGGGCGCAATTGCTTTTGTTACTTCTAGTAAAAGTTGTTGAAGATGCTATGTTTTTTCTGTAGTCTTGTTCACAAATTCGTCAAGATCGCAGGAAATATTTATTTGCAAGAACTCTTGTCCTAGATGTAATTGGATTTGACTTTACCTGTACTTTTTTTTCCTAGTGTAAATTCCTCAATATTTATCATTTGACAGAGGTATCTGGGCGGGGGAAAGAAAATGGGGCCACAGACTCTATGCCTAGAATTTCTCATAAAGCGGCTATTAAGAAAGTTGGAGCATTGGCACCTAACGATGAAGCTGCTTCGACTTCTGGCATTGCATCTCAAACGGCATCAGGGATACTATCTGGTTCAGGCGTCTTAAATGCCAGACCAGGGAGTGCCACCTCATCTGGTTTACTCTCCCACATGGTGTCGACCATGAATGCAGATGTTGCAAGGGAATATCTTGAAAAGGTTGCAGATCTTTTACTTGAGTTTGCTCGGGCTGATACGGCTGTCAAATCTTACATGTGTAGTCAAAGCTTGCTTAGCCGTCTTTTTCAGATGTTCAATAGGATTGAACCACCCATTCTTTTAAAGGTATGTTGAAGAACTTTCTTGGTGGTCCTTTTGATTCTTCTTTCCGTTTTCAAATGTCGGTTGTCGACATATCTTAATCATCTGACAAATGGTTCATCAATTTACAGATACTTGAATGTATTAATCATCTGTCAACTGATCCAAACTGCTTAGAAAGCCTTCAGCGAGCAGATGCCATCAAGTACTTGATCCCCAATCTTGAGCTCAAAGATGGACCTCTTGTTGATAGAATTCACCATGAGGTTGGTCTCTCCAGTTTTGTCTGACTATATGCATCTGTTGCATCGCGTACTGCTACTTAAATCTGGCTGATACTCCCTTGTGCAAGACCAATGGTTCAACCTCATTGTTCCTTTCATTTTTGTCTGATGCGAACCATAATCACGCCTTTATTGAATAAATATGCATTTTGCTCCTGTGCTGGGGTGAATATCATGTTGTATAGATCAAATTTCTCTTGGCATCTTCTGTAGAATCTTCATTCGAATTGGCTTCAAGGCTTTCCTGCTGACCCAGTTCTCATGTGTTGTTTTATGAAGGTTCTCAATGCGTTATTTAACCTATGCAAGATTAATAAGAGGAGGCAGGAACAGGCAGCTGAAAATGGAATCATCCCACACTTGATGCATTTTATCATGTCAGATTCACCCTTAAAAACATGTGCTTTGCCACTCTTGTGTGACATGGCCCATGCATCACGTAACTCGAGAGAGCAATTGAGGGCACACGGAGGGCTGGATGTGTATTTGAGTCTGCTTGATGATATTTACTGGTCGGTGACTGCGTTGGATTCCATTGCTGTCTGCTTGGCTCACGACAACGACACCCACAAAGTAGAACAAGCTTTGCTAAAAAAAGATGCAATACAGAAACTGGTGCAGTTTTTCCAAAATTGCCCGGAGCAACAGTTTGTGCATATATTGGAGCCATTCTTGAAAATTATCACGTATGTTTCTCCTTTACTTTGTTTACGTTCATTTTTTGTTATTAGTTCGTTATGTTTCTTGTTCCTTTTTTTACTACCTACTTTATACATGAGTTACCGGAGAGGATATTATTAGTTTGTGTATACATCCTTCTTCCCTATGTGAGTTAGGAACTTGTCATACAAAGAATTGTATCTATTCTGCAAACTGCTTCTGATTTCAGCAGAGATTTTGATATTTACATGATATTGAATCGCCATGTTTTGCAGGAAATCATCTCGCATAAATACTACGCTGGCTGTTAATGGCTTGACTCCTCTGCTAATTGGAAGGCTTGATCACCGGGATGCAATAGCGCGTCTTAACCTGCTGAAATTGATCAAGGTATGGGATTGTGACTATCCTTTTTCATCCACATTTTGTGTCAGATCTATTTACCAAGTAATTTCAAGCACCTTGTTGGAGAATGTCTGAGCTGTAACTCATTTCTGTATTTGAATCTATGCCAGGCTGTGTATGAGCACCACCCACGGCCGAAGCAATTGATTGTTGAGAACGATTTACCCCAGAAGCTTCAGAACCTGATCGAGGAACGCAGAGACGGCCAAAGTTCTGGAGGCCAAGTTTTGGTTAAACAAATGGCTACGTCCTTGCTTAAAGCACTTCATATCAACACTGTCTTGTAAATAATGTGTGTGAGATTTGCTTCCTAAACATGTAAATGCTCTTCTTCTATGCTTGTATTATGTTATTTCAGAGATCCTGTAGATTATTATTGTCCTCGTCTTCTGCTGTCCCCACAATGAGCATCACAGGGCTCGACGCGACCCAATGCCGCGTCAGCCGAAGAACCGGACAGCTCCAACCGGTGGCCGAATATTTTCTTCTCGAGCTACCTGTTAGTTGATTAATTTTGTGTATGCACAGCACAGCATGTTGTTGTTTCAAGCAATTCTTCGACTGTTCTGAAACGATTCTCCCTGCAATGAAAATCTTGTAATTTTGTTTCCTTCCTTCCATGTTTATGCAAGAACTTTGTATGGTTTTAAATCATGTAGAGATTTTTAGTACTAGGTCACCAACTGGATTAGGCATCGCATTCGTACTCTTTCTGGTTAAAACATCCTCTACATTTACTATTACCATGGTTGAGTATATCACTTTATATAACTGAATTGCCCGTGATATGGAACTTTTATCACTGTACAAACAGTACCAATGAGCAATTAAATTAAGGAATTGTTCATGTTTAACCAAGATATCTCGAGTATTGTATTGAGTCGTATATAACAGGATTACTAAGATTTGTAAGATTACACCATTGAGCCATTGAAATGATTTGTTAATATTCACTTTCCTAAAGTTAGTAGTCCCTTTCACTAAGCTGGAGTGATATTGAGTCGATATATCAGCGTTGCTTAACAGAACAATTGCCACGAACACGAAAATGGTAATGCATCCATCTTGATTAGATTGCTTGCTAAAGGCATACCTATATAGTTGACAAATTTAAGCTTATTTTTTCTTCAATGATACGCATCATTATCAAAAGTACACAAAAAAAGGTTCGGATTCGGTGCTACTGACATTCGAACATCATCATTTAGACAACATGAATATATAACGACAGATATGTTCTTTCAGAACACATGTTCTGCGACACATGGCATAGATAATGACACATTAGGTAAAATAAGACATCGACACATCATGTAAAGATAACGATACATCATTTTTTAAAAAAAAGAAGAATAATACGATGATATTGTCAAACATCACGTTGTCAACACCGAATTCGACTCTCGTAAAAGAGAAAAAAATATATATCAAAGAAAAAGAGATTCATGATCAATTAATTTTTATATTGAATCGCTGGAAAAATGTAGTTTCATTACTCATCACATCATAATGTATTTATTAATCCGAGCAAAGCAGTAACTAAACAACTAATTGGAATCTATATCCGCCCAATCTCTGAATATGACTCAAGCGTCATGATGCCATGACGTGTATCAAAAACAGTAACAACATAGACAGTGTCCAAGTTAACGTTGTTCTTGTGGACAAAGAGTTCCAAATTCAATCTTGTCCCTTTAAATTGGACTTGCTTGTGTCCATTAAGCACTTTAATAAAAGTGAGGCTTATTCCCTCCCCACTACTAACCCCGTTAAATGCGAATTCCGCAACGTCCTGCACGATTGGGTCATTCAAGTTTGGTATAGTCTCCCACTTTGCTCTTACCACGATCTGTCGTCCACCTCGAACCGACGACATGAAGCTAATCGCTACAAGGATGACCAGAGCCATTATTGTAACAAAGTTGATGCTCCTCATTATGCTTGACTTTTGATTCTTGATTTCTCTCACTTCTATGGTCCTTAAAACTACTATATTTTTTTCTTCTCCAACGTAAATGGGTATTTATAATATTGTTCATTGGATTCGCAAGATTTTATATATGGAATTCATGTTTGGTCTCTTAGGGGTCATATCAATACAATATATGCAATATTGATTTTTGGAAGTAATAAATTCAATACTATATATGCAATATTGATTTCTGGAAGTAATAAATTTAATACTATATGTATATAACTTTTCAAATAATTGTATTTGGTAACAAAATAAGAAGAGATACTATGTTAACTTTTCAGTTTTCTCCCGTCTAAAAAATGGTCAAATCATTGACAATTTAGGACTTAACAAATTAACTAAAATCAAATAATTATCACTAAAATGTCAACCGTGAAAATTTCAATTATATTTTTTTACATTTTTAAATCACAAATTATTTCGGTTAAAATACGGTAAATTGAACTTCTTCGGATGTAGTTTAGTAGGGGGAGCATTAAAAATTATCCGAGTTTTTTATTATCCAATATTCGAAATTATTATTTTTTAATTCTAATTTCAAAATTATTTAGATACGAATTCGAATAATCCAAACTATTCGAATTTTTCAAACTAAATTAAATTAAATTCTGATAAAAGAATCAAATGAAAACCCGCAGATTTCTCCAAGGGAACACAAACAGAAGGAAAATAAATAAATAAAAGAAATGCAAATGCAGAGCAAAGTAGCAAACATAGTGAAATTTGATTGAGATCCTCAAACCAAACTTGAAAACAACCACCAAAACACAAAGACCCAATTCCACTGCCCAGCTCCCATCCCATACCAAAGCTCTCACATACACAAGAAACCCCAGAAACAACCGGAAAATAAGTCCGATTAAATATTTTAGTACCTTAGTTCTTTGCATCGATTTGGAATCGGGGGCTAAGGTTTTTTTCAAGGGAAGAGAAGGAGCTAAGGTATGTCTAACAGCAATTTATTTCTAGGCCTTTTTAGGCTTACTAATTTAGTTGTATCTCGGCCCGGTCCTAACACTTAATTAGATGGACTAAAAATTTTGAATATTTCGATAATCTGGATTTAAGTTTTTTATATACAAATTCGGGACATGTTATTTGGTAATCTCAATTCAAAATCGAACATAAAATTATCCAAATCTAAATTCGAAAAAAAAAAGTTAAATACCCAATTCAAATTTGGGATTCAGATTTTTTTTCTCACCCCTGTTTAGACTAGCAAAAATAATTACTAAAAAGTGCTCACACAAAATAGACAAACAGAGTTCTTGTTGGGCTTCTCATATTTGCATGAACTTTATTGATACTAATTGACAAGGAACCAAATGGAGTCATTAGCTAAATTTGTAAACATATTTTTTGCTGACATTTTATTATATTTCATAGATTTTTTTACATCCATTATTGTCTCCATTTTTTGTGATTTTTTTTGCAAGTTCATGTAGGAATATGTTAAAGTGAAGTTCAGATTATCGACAAATTAATGAAGAGCGTTTGCAAAAGATTGCTGAAATAAGTTCGAGTGCTTTTGTCAGATTCGTGGCTGTGATCCAATTCGCATAAGTACAATGTCAAAATGCAGACATTCTTCTATGTGTTGGGGTCACCAAATGAAGCCGCAAGTTGAACAACAAAAAATAATGGGAGACAAAGAGGAGGGCAGCTAATCTCAATAGGAAGCTTAGAGACATCAAGTGATTGACACAAATAAAATTAGTGTATAATTAATCATATGATACAGCCAAATATTGAAATGATTCTAGTCAGCTAATTTAACATGCTTCTCACAAGAGCAAAACCATCATCCAGTAGGTCACCAGAAAACCCACTAGCAAGCATTCATTCGAGGGAGGAAAATGTTTCGTACTTCACAAACAGGTCGAATTGCAGAAAAGGAACAAGGACCGCCAAGCAGCTTTAGATGAGATCGGCGACGTTCATGGGCATTTCGTCAATCTGCGTGCTGTAGTACTGCTCGATATCTCTCAGAATCTTGATGTCATCGCTCTTGACAAAGTTGATGGCAACACCCTGCAACCAATGGAGAATGCTAATTAGCAATCAGCGGACTGATAAAAGATGGGTGTATTAGCTCAAACTTGTTCAAAAAATGGATACATAAAACAGGGAAACTAAAGAAACAGCAGGATTCTCCACCTTGCGTCCAAAACGACCAGAACGACCAATCCGATGGATGTAAAGTTCACGATTGTTGGGTAGGTCATAATTGATCACCAACGAAACCTGAAAAAGGTACCAACCAGAATAAGCAAGAGAGAATTAACAGCAGAAATGTCCACAAAGATCGTGCTCTGGCTTTGTTAAGATTCTATCCACACATTTATACAATAGTTGGGACTCTGAATAGAGCACATCCAAGCTTGCATTCTATAAATGATGCTTCCACAGGAAAACAAGATTAGCAGCGACAAGGAAAACAAACTTTGAAAAAGGACTTGCCTGCTGAACGTCAAGCCCTCTGGCCCAAACATCTGTTGTGATGAGAACCCGTGTTGTACCAGATCTGAACTCAACCATAATTGCTTCCCTTTCTTTCTGCGGCATATCCCCATGCATTGATGAGACTGTAAAATTATTAGAGCGCATCTTCTCGGTTAGCCAATCCACCTGCCCAAAAAGATTCAGTCACAACATGCAAAACCATTGTAAAGTAACATCCACCATTCTGGCCTGATACAAGCATCCAAGTGCATCTAAAGGCTTAGGTAACAGATGCAACCGGAGAAAAAGGATCTCTAAGTACATTACCTTTCGCTTTGTGTTGCAAAATATTACAGCCTGGGTAATTGTTAGAGTATCATAAAGGTCGCACAGAGTATCAAACTTCCAGTCCTCTTTCTCAACTGCTACAAAGAACTGCTTAATGCCCTGCATTGCCGAAAACAATAGTGTCATGAAAAGTCCAAGTCAGGAATTAATCGAAAGCTTGGGAGCAGGCCAAAAGTTGCTCACCTCCAAGGTCAACTCATCACGTTTCACAAGAATCTTAACAGGATCTGTCATGAACTTGCTTGTTATCTCCAAAATTTCATTCGGAAGGGTAGCGGAAATCAGGACTACCTGCAATTTATTATCACAGATCACATCTTATTACATGGCTTAACAGCAAACAAAAGCTACGTTGCATACCAAAAGAACAAGATCTATGAGATATCCAGCCACAGAGTTCTATGAGCTCAAATATAAGATAGATGGGAAAATCAGAGCACAAGCTCAGACAATTGTTTGGAAAAAAGAACTACTAACAACCAATGATCAACAACAATTACAAATAATTGTGCATTGCACGAAGTCACCAATTAATGACTAAAGCTGTATTCTAGAAATAACGACTGTGCTTCCTGAAGAAAGCAATAGATATAAAAAAGGTATTTTTAAAGCTGATTTGGATGGAAGTAAAAGCACACATAAAAACAAGCCATCCATGGGTAAAGAGCAAGCACCTGAAGCTCCGGTGGGAGATATCTGTAGACATCATAAATTTGATCCTTAAACCCTCTACTCAACATTTCATCGGATTCATCCTGCAAGAATGAATAAAACTCCTCAGAAACAGAGAGCTGAAATAGAAAGATGAAACTGAATGGAACAGCCAGCTGAAAAATGCAAGAAGAATGGAGGTAGGGAACTCACAAGAACCAACAATTTGATGCCTCTGGTACGCAATGTCCTCCTCTTGATCATATCGCATACTCTTCCAGGAGTTCCGGAGACAACCTGAACTCCATATTCCAGCTTACGTATGTCTTCACCAACACTCTTCCCTCCAACGCAGGCATGAGCCTGTATATTGATGTGGTCACCAATGGCCAAGATCACCTTCTCTGTTTGAGCTGCAAGTTCCCTTGTTGGAGACAGTATTAGCGCCTGTACCCTGTAACATTGAATCCCAAGTTCTCAATTGAATTAAGAAAGCTCAGTAAAATATTCTTCAAACCGCCCCACCAACAAAGAACCCTCAAACAAATTAAACTCTTAGCTCTTATAAGTAAAGCCAAACTACCATTGTCAACGACCAAATTGGTCGAATTGATATCGTCCAAGAACCAGCACAAACCCACAAACAAACAGAGACCAACCCAATACAAAAGAAAGGAAGCCCGGTCCACCACAAAATTAAAACCGAAGCACACAACTTCAAAGCAACAGTTATAACCAACGAGTCACTCAAGGAAGCAAGAGACACCATTGCTTCAAGTAATTAAACCCTAAACCCTAAATACAAAGTATCCCCATATGCAGCCAATAAGAGTTACAAGAAACTTAGGGTGGTTACTTCATTCAATTTCCTCTTTCTCCCTAAACAAGAACAAACAACAAAAAGCGCAAAATCGGGAAGGTAAGGAAACTTAAACCCTAAAACACAACATATCCCCATATGCAGCTAATTAGGGTTCCAAGAAACCTAGGATTATACACAGCTAGTTAGGGTTTACAAAACCTAGGGTTATACACAGCTAATTAGGGGTCCACGACATTCAATATTTGGCCCTTCTCTTCAGAAATCAAAATCCCTAATTGGCTTCCACAAAATACTGAACATTGCCATATGCAGCTAATTAGGGTTCCACAAAAACCTAGGGTTACCTCATTCAATTTCCTCTATTTCCCCAAATGAAAAACAAACAAAAAACCGAATAAAATCGAGAACGCAAGGACGTACTCGCGGGAAGCGGTATCGACGACGTGGCAGACGGTGAGGGCGATCATGGAGGTCTTGCCGGTACCGGACTGGGCCTGGGCGATGACGTCGCGGCCCTTGAGGATGGGCATAACCGCCCGCTGCTGTATCGCGGAAGGCTTCTCGAAGCCGTACTCGTAGATCCCCCGGAGGAGCTCGTTCTTTATCCCCATCTCGTCGAACGAACTTATCGCCTCCACTCCCTCCGTCGTCTCAAACACCATTCGGTCCTCCTCCGCCGCCCGACGCGACGCTCTCCCCGCCGGAACAACGCTCGCCGCCGCCGCCATCTCTCTCTCTTCCTTTCCCCTTTTTTTCCTTTTTCCCGGAAATGCCCTTCTCGTGTTTCTTCTGTGTGTTTCTTCTTGTGGGGGTCTTTTGGGCCTCTTTCATATTAAGGCCCTTCCTATTCCTTTATAGAAAGAGAAAGATGGCGGTTTAGTGTATTCTAATTCTAGGTTGAGGCTTCTAAATAATATTAATGATAATTTTTAGGTATTATTACATAAGAAAATTTTATATATTTGATTTAATTACTAAATTCATTAACTATAAATTATTGTATCTATTTTAATTAAAAAATTGCGGCAACCTCCGATACTTAAAGGCTAAATCTGATTGAGATGTTTAGATGCAGGACCCCGCAATTGATTGAACATATAATAGACAATTTAAGAACTTAACTAAATTTGGGTAATTAGCAATTTATACATTATTCGTTGCATGTTATACTATTATTTGCTACATGAATGTTTACAAAATTATTTTCTATATAATCCTTTTTTTTTATTTACCAGATCGTACATATAGGTCGCTTTACATTTGTTTGAGCCTTGTTGTTGCGGGCCAAGATCACTGAATCGGCCGAGTGACCATTTGGTCCAGTGGATTATTTCCACTCATGTGGTGTGAAATCCAGGGTTTGACTCCTGGCATAGGATTAAAAAAAAAATCACTGAATCGAACCATTTTTATACATACAACCTTATATATAAATAATAATGATTGCCCGACCCAAAAAAATAATGATTGAACTTTGAAGTATGCCGTGTGCTGGGCCGGATGACAAAAAATATTTTCCTCTAGGTGGGCCGATAAATAGAGTTCGGCCTGGGCATAATAATAATATTACGATTTTGCCATTAGCCCAGTAGTTAAATATTTTTGAGAAAAAGTAAATGTGCCGTTTATGATGCTCATACTAATTATTTTTACAATCCTTAGTTATCGAGAATCGAATTCCAATTATGTCTGTAGGAATTGTAGCACAAAAGTTTCAGGTGGGCTGATTTTATTTATTTTTTTGTGATGAGACTTGTTTTGTTAGTTTGATTAATTTACTTTTTAATGATTTTCATATTTCATATTTTTTTTTTCATTCATTCTCTCCTCAACTTTCCCTCTCTTCCCCCCATCCAAGCCTAAACTAACTGAGTGCACAAATAAAAGAGTTGTAATGTTTGGTGCAATACTGCCCAATTTTACCAAGTACACAATTTAAACACAAATTATCTGTCACCAAGTCAACTTTGTAACACTTATAACGAATAAATTCACACTTGCAATTCACAACCAAATTAAAAAAAAAAAATAATCTCTTCGAAAGTATACTTCGACAACAAAAGAAGAAAAAGAAAGATACTAAAGAACACGCTTTGTGGAACTCAAATCTTAAATAGTAAGTTGAATAGATCCGAAAAAGAACAAGCATATTGTTTGCTCACCTGATGATGAATAGCTTAACCCGGAGGACTTGGGACAAGATCACATGGTCATCACCACACAACAAAGTCCTTCCATATTTTCCCGCGGCTTTCTTGAGCTTTGTACTAAAAGAACAAGACATAGCTTCTTCTTCCTATGAAGTGCCATAAGTTCAAGAAAGCCGTGGAAAAACATGCAATGAGCTCTTTCCATATATACACGATTTGGGTCCAATTTATTTCATCAAGATGGGAATTTATTAATGGGCACAGAGATAAGCGAGGAAGAAGATAAAAGGGACGAGGAGGAGGGAGGGAGCTGTCGAAGAGGTGATAAATAACTGAGCAACTAGTTTAAGAGAGTTATTTTGTAATTAAGATTTATATGTTACCATTCATAAAAAGTAGTAAAATTATTCTACTTTAATTTAAAATTTTAAAATTCGAATGATTAAAAATACAACATCACAAAATATTTATTTTGAAAATTTTGTCATAACTTGAATTAATAAAAAAGGACTGAGCAATTGTAAGTGCGCACGGAAATTTTAACCTAACCGATGGAAGAATTCATGGAAGCAAATAAAAAGCTGGGCTGATCATGATGATGCCTGGAAGCCACACGTGAGGGGCTGACAATTAGACTTTCGGGACATGCCCCCTTCACTTGCTCAGACATGTACGAAGGTGGGTGTGAGACCATTTGCAGTATGGGTACGTCCAGCTTCAATAATTCTATACATGGTAGATTTTGATTGGTTCTTTCTATGACAAAATTTGCAAAATTAATACGATTTTGTTATTTGTACGATTTATACATTACTTATATTTTTGAATAAAAGTAACAAATGAAAAAAAAAACTCATATTCCTTCCTCTAGAGGGGGTGTTAGCAACACCAATTTTCGGGTTGTATTCAATGATGTTTTGCTAGCAATATTGAAAGAATAACATGAAACAGCCCCGGTACTAATGACAAAGATTACATAGAAATAATTATGAAAATTTGTGTCCAAATAGTCGCAAACATGAACGACCAACTTTTTATAAAAAGAGAATTATATAGGAAAATTTTACAAATTTACATTGTAGTGTACTACTACTGTGTCTGTATATTGCGCCATGATATAGTACATCGTGCAACAATGCATATCAAATGATGTAACAAAGTATAACCCACTGTGCACAAATATATATTGCATGTCGTATGATGTTACTATATAATCCTATGGAGGATGTCTTATATATTAGTACATCATAAAATAACAATAGTACACGACATGACATTTTATATGATTTTCTAACTTGTTAAGGTGAAATACCAAAATCTCGAAAAAAAAAAGAAGGTGAAATACCAAAAATGATCCCATACATTATGGTTGTGGATCCCAACCATGGTATTAACACCCATCGCGTCTTACCCTAAATAAATAACCTATTAGTGGCAGCATATCATTTTGCTGCATATCTTCTTTAAGAAATTATAATAGATTGTAAGTAACATGTGTCGTCGTCAGAATAATTTTAGTTTATGATCTAAAAAAAAGAATAATTTTATTTTATGATAATTAAAACATAAAATGGAAGATAAGTTATATTTAACAGAGAAATAATGAAATTTATAGATCCTGCCACAATTTTTTAACATTATTATGAACTATTGTTGATCAGGATGCCTAACCATGTCTAGATCATAACAAGTTCTGGCCATAGTTTTGTTAGTACATTAAAATAATAGAACATTAAATTGATAAAACATTAAATTTTTATTCCCTAGATAAATATGATAATGGTGGGGAAAGGGGGCTAGGGAAATAACAAATATTGGGATTGAACGAAGATGACATCAATGACTGCATTGTTTTCCCAGCCTGCTCGCCGCATTGGGCGCCGACGATTCCATCTCTCTTCTGCCTGTCACAATCTTTCTCTCACCTCTTCATCAATTTTACATTTTTTCCACACAAAAAGTACGTGTTTTTAAGGCAAAATTTTACATGTGAACAACCTAAATTATTGTAAAAGATTTTGATCAATAAATTTAAATATTAAAAATAAAAAATACATTAGATTACATTTAAGTAAAACTTAAAAATGTTCAAATTCAATATCAAAGATTTACCAAAAATTCCAAATACGAGCTTTTTATGTGAAATAACTTACATTTATTATATTGGAGATGAAAATATGTCGTCTACTAGCATAAGACTTTCCCTTCAATAGATCTTAGACTCTTATTTTAGGAATCTCACTAAAAATTCCCTTCAATATATCCGAAGACTGGCCGAAGTACCAATATTTTTACCAATAATAATTTGATAATCTCCTTTGGAGGTTAAATTAACATCCTATTTAATCATAAATCTAAAACCTATAAAAACGAAGAAAAAAAAACCCCATTAGTCCCACTCATTACCAAACCAAACCCAATGCAACTCAACCCAAGAACTTGTCCACCCTGGCATTGGCGGAGGCCGAAAGAAACTTCATGCAGATCGGAGCATTCACGCCGGCGAGGGCGAGCACCGCCGCCGGGATACCCCAAAGCGAGTCCCCGCATATCATCCCCGACGCCACCGCGGTGTGCAGCTCGTCGGCGTTCCTCCGGTCTCTCATCCGCCACACGAACAGCACCAAGCTCCCAATGCACATGTCGATGACGAAGTAACCGCCGAGGTAGAAAGGAATGGCCAAAGCCATAGGGATCGGGATCAACGTGGAACACCGAAACTTAACCTCGTACTTGTCCTCGAACACGCGGAGCAACTCGCGGACGAGGTTTATAACAATGGCCCCGACGAAGAACCCGACGGAGAGGGCGAGGCAGTGCTTGGGAAGTGAGGAGACGCCCTCTACACCTATTAGGGCAATGCCTCGGTAGATGGTTGCGTAGGGCGCAGGGTACGGGCTTTTAGGGTTTCCGAGAGGGTACGCTTTGTAGAAGAACCAGAAGACTAACGGGGAGATCACGCAACCTAGCGCGGTCCCGAAGACTTGGCTGAAGAACATGGACCGAGGGGATGATAGGGTTAGGTATCCGGTCTTGAAGTCTTGCATTAGGTCGGAGGCGGTTGAGACGATGCTCATCATGACCCCGCACGAGGCGAGGCCCGCTACGATCCCTCCTTCGGGTAGGCCAACCCACGCGCTGAAGAGGATGATCGCTAGCTTTCCGTAGTTGGATGCAAGGGACCAGTCGGTGAGGCCGCACCCATAGGCATTGCAGAAGGCGAGGACGGGGGCAATCGCGTAGGCCACTACGAGATGGTACCATTTTAGTTGCGGGAAGATGTAAGGGACTGCGATGATGGAGGCCGCTGCGAGGATGACGTAGCCTAGGATGGCTAGCCAGGCCGGGATTTGGTCCTTGAGGAAGTATGCCTTTCGGAGGTTCTCGTCGTAATGCTGATTGGGTTGGGTGTCGGTGGTGGCCGACGGAGACGGTGATCGGTCGTTCGGGCTCTCGTCGACGTGTTTCTTGTTCATGGTCTTGCAGGTCTTGCAGATCATCCACACAAAGTGAAAGAGTCCGTCGCCAAGCATCGTTGCGATCGCTATGAATATCTGCACATGATCAGCATGTAAGAAATAAATTTTCGAACAACATTGGACCGACTGATCGAGATACGAGTTGAGTACGTACCCTGTATCCTTGGATTCCATGGAGGCTACCCGCTGATAGACTAGAACTATACCATTGACCTTTCTTGGCTTCAATGAGTGGCCACATGATTCCCCACGAAATCACTGCTCCAATTAGCAACGATATGTTTACTATGTAGGGGCAAATCATCCCCACGCCCACGTACGTTGGTGAAAAATCGAAGTAGAACCTGCCCCAGAAATAAACATTGATGTTATGAATTCGATGATACATTACAATTTTTAATAAGGTCTGGAATTCGAGATTTACAAATTAAAAGATACCCTCAGGAAAACCGGTTCAATAACTTCCAAACATTGTGCATCTTGTTGTATTCTCCTAAAACAATTGTCACATGACTCGGGCGATAATACTCGACTTTGAATTTAATCAACCATCATATACATATATGGATTGAAAAAAATTGTGAATGGAAATTGGATTTACCTATGAGCAAAGGCCTTGAGGCCGAAAGTAGGGAAGCTGGCAAACCCACAGCCATCAGCAGCAGAGAAGAACCACTGGAAGAAGGCCCAAAAGAAGCTCCCGGACAGGTATTGGAAGAGCTTCCACACTTGCTTCCTGCATGCGTGTACATTAACTCATCATTAATAATATTTTTTTGGTTGATACCACCTAGTATCCAAAATTTCTTAGATCGACTAATCCAACCTGACGCGTGGTAACTATATTTATAGAACACGATTAATTAACAATGGCTAGTTAGTACTTACTGAGCTTGCTTGGCTCCACTTGGAGTGTGGAAGCTGTTTATGAGGGTAGCAGTTGCTGTCCCACTTGGGTACGTCAACTTGTACTTCAATACCATTCTCTGAAAAAAATCATACAAACCCTATAAATTTCGACTCTGATGAAATTCCTTTGGCGTTACAAATATCATTTGCTTACGAGACTTGCATATATTCTGTAATATATATGATATGGAGGCTTAACATTTATGTTAACCCTATTAAAAGAATTAATAATATAGTTGGACATTGTTGGTTCCGAGTTCTCACCTTTCTAAGCAAGACAATGGAGAACAGCCCGACGAAGCTCACAAGGAATAGGAAACCAATCATCCAACCAAGAGAGAGATTCTTGACATTTTCTGGGGTATTGCCTCCTTCCGACTGGTCAGCTATTTTTGGGGTCATCCCCATTATGTAGCTTGCAGTTCCACCTGTGTCAACAAATTTTCAAAATAAGTCAAGCAACTATTTATATTTTGTTCCGAGGTACAACTAGAAAATGAAGCCAATCATATGCCAACCAACCAACCAACCAACCAACCAATCAATCAATCAAATTTGGTCTTTATAAGTATTCAAAGTCGAGATTACCAGTATTTAAGTGATACCAAATTATATATAGGTAATTTTTTTTGGACAAAATTGTGGGAGAAATTGTTTCCACAATTCCGGATCTTGGAAATCGTTGGGACTCGATCTTCCCACCTCATGTTTAAGGACTGGCCTTGTATCCATCAGACCATACATGCGATACTTATATGGGTACTTAACACCCACCACTTCCACCCGAAAAACAAATAATAAACAAATCTATATTATTAAGAGAGTATCGGACATTGGTAATGAGGGACTGATAGTTCTCAATTCTGGTACATTAAAAGTTCACCAACAAATCATGATGTAGATTTTCTTAAGGTTTTAAATTTGAGTGTGATAAAAAAATATAATCGAAAAAATCGCATCTTAAACATGCAAGAAATAATAATATTAGGACTTACTACTGAAGGCGATCCCGGAAGAAGCAACAACACAAGTCTGGATGACTGTGTTCTCCTGCCTGGTGAAGGGCTGCTTCAACAACCCCACCCTGGCGAGCACCGAAGTCCACGACTTGACGATGGCGAACCCGAGGAGGCCGGCCGCGACGTTCAGCGATGGGACGACGCCTGTGGTGAGGTTGAGCTTGCACACGATGAAGGTGAACACAACACTCAGTATGGTGCTAGTCACCATTGCCCTAACAGTTATTTGTTTGGTCCATGGAGGAACCGGCGTGCCCCTGAAGGATTCCTCCACCATTAACATTCTCTCCTCATGATCGTCGTCTCTTTCTCTACCCATCTTTTCTTTCCAATTAATCCCTCTCTTCGGTTTTTCTTCCAAGAGAGGTGTAACGAGTTATTCCGTGACAAGAGTATTTAAGGATAGTGGTGTTGTTTACATGGAACAACTTTGGTGCATAATAGTTAGAGTAGGAGACGGACTTTAGATTCTAGATAGAGGAGGTGAGGTAGGAATCTGACATTGTAATTCAAAACATGTTTAAACTCTGATTATTTTTTTAAAAAAAATCCAAAATTAAAACCCTAAAATCAGAAGATTTCCGGATCTTTAATTTTAGGCTTTTAATTTTTTTGAAATGTACATAGACTGCCATGAAGACACCATCTAGAAAGAACTTACCATTGTCAATATTAATAATTTACCACCAAAAAAGTGAATTTGACAAAACGCAATTGCAAAATATTTTGTCAAAATAGTGTTGAAACGTGATTTTACCCTAAGTGTTATACACTTCTTCAATCGAATTAAAATAAACCTCTCCTAAACTAGTTGATGTAAATGTTTTTGATAGTGTTCACATGTCTATTAATTTTGTCTACATGTATAAAAAATATAACTAAACCTATTCAATTAAATTAACTATATCCGTATCATAACAGAAATAAATTTTTTACTGCTACAAAGTTTCGTTGGGCATCGATTAAAAATTCGTCAAATCTGAATAGCATCCTTCTCACAGCTAATCTTGAATAGTTGATTTTTTTTTTGGTATCTTGAATATCTGATTAGATCGGAAGACCGGTACTTGTGGGACACCTCAATCTCAATTTGATTATGAGAAAAAAATCCCATTTTTTATTATTATAAAGTAAATTCAAGTATCTTATTATTTAAACCAAATTCCATTAGTATTGAAAGTAATATGCTACATATGATAAAGAGAAATATAACGTCATAAAATTAGCTAATTAGATGCAAATCACAACATAATCCAAAAGACGCACAACCAAATTACTCGATAAATTTGGTAAATAACAAAAGGTATTAAATATAGGTTCAACGACTATTCCCCTCATGACTACCAACCATTGATTTGACGAGAATCCATTCATGGAATTAGTCTACCAAGCATTATCCCGATGAGGACAATAGCACCAAACCATTGATTTGATTTGAATCTGCAATCAAAAAAAGAAAATGATTATAATTAATTTGGTACGTCTTGGAGCCTATATGGAACCAACCCAGAACAACAAAATTATATGAAATCAAATTAATCAATAAAATCTTACTTCTTAGCGCAGTCAGGTGGGGAAGACAAGTCCACCGTCCAAATTTGCCAAGCTAATTGTCCACAAGCTGCCACAAAAAATGCGTAGAACGGCCAGCCTATGTTCACGGAGAGAAGAATCACATATTTTAGTGATTAGTTACTTATGAAAAATGGACTTAGTTTGAAAGAAAGTTTTCAAACAGTCTCTCCACAAATATGCTTCATGATTAGAACTTTATGATAAATATAAATGTTTCACTTTCTATTCCTAAATTAGACTGGAAAATAAATAGTTCAAATATTGCCATTTTAAATAGAATAATCACCATAAAATTATTCAGTATCTGAATGTGTCTCAGTTAAAGGTTGAAAAAGGAAAATGTACGAAGAAGCGAAATACAATACCAAGATTAGCATTGAATCCACTAATTGCGATGCAGCCTAGACATGCAATTGCAAATACGGTGATCCATTGCTTGGTTGAATCTCCCAACTTGAGAGCTGTAGATTTTACTCCAACTTTTGCGTCGTCTTTCTTATCCTAATCAATACATAAGGAACATTTTCTGATATATATATATATATATATATATATATATATATATATATATATGCTATGTCTATGTCAACAATTTAGCTTCAATACGAAATTTCTAATTGATATGTCTTGCCTGATGAGCATATATTGTGTCATAGACCAATGTCCAAAATATTCCACCAGCATAGAGAGGTAGCAGAATGGATAGATCCAGGCTTTTTTTGACTACTGACCAACCTGATAGAGCTCCTAAATTAAATGCAAAACCCAGATAGGCTTGTGGCTGCACATGAAGAATTCTGGTGAATATGTGGCGAGGAGATACGAGGTTGGCGGTCCCAACCTTGTTATAAGAGATTTTGTATTAGGCAAGTTTCAAATTTCATACTATATTAATCAACTTTACTTATAAAAATTAGCCAAGAGATTGAACACTTTTTTCGTTGTATTTATAACATAATTTGGTCATGTATTAAAATATTATTATAACCTAATCTTTTTATGTTGTTGTATTCTATTGATTCCTCGTTAATTTTATGGTGGTTATATTATATCGATGGCATCTAAAACAGTAAAAGTGAACAATGCGAGGTCTGGCTCTCGTAAATAGAATGACATGATAAAATTTGACCTGCCCTATGATCTTATACAGAATACAGAATTTGTACTTATATTTGTATTTGTGTTATGGAGTTTACGACTCAATATAATACTAAATTACTTTATTCAAAATTGAATAATTATGGAGTTTGTTACTATGATCTTATACAGAATACAGAATTTGTATTTGTATTTGTGTTATGGAGTTTACGACTTAATAGAGTACTAAATTACTTTATTCGAAATTGAATAATTATGGAGTTTCTTAGACCTAACATATAAAATTCCAACATGGTCGCAAGATATGTATTATCATTTCATATATCTGACTAATGAAAGTTTAATATTTTCTGAATCTGTAGTTGTACACTTGTACTCGTAAAATTCATTTCTACTCTGTGAAATTATTTTATTTTTTATTGGTCTATTAAAATTTTTGTAAATTTAATATAATTTTTAATTTATAGACCAATATCTCGGAATGCGATATATGAATGAAAGCACGTAAGAAATCACTTGTTACCCAATATGTCACTCTCTTCATTAGGGGATAGGTGAAGACTAGAATCAGGTATGTGGCTCCAAGAATCCGGCTGCCATATTAGAACCATTCATAAAATAGTCAGGTCCAAAGAGTTGTCCAATTCGAAAAGAGTAAATATTTAAACACCCAACAAATACAGCAAAACAAATTTTAAAATTGTAACGATTGGTCGGTTTATCTGATTAGGGTAAATTGACTAGTATTGTTATTTTTCATATTTTAGTATTAAAATGACGGAATTAAGTGTCGAGTGGCGGTGTGACTTGATACAATAGAAAATACCACATTGGGGATGAACTAACCTACAAATATCCAGAGATGGGAATATGGACAGTACTAAGAGCATCTGAATTCCAAGAAAGAGAAGGCCTTGGTATGGCTTTAAAGCTCCACTTGCAAGTGGCCTCGTCTTGGATCGTTCCACCTGCACCTCAATTTAATTCTGAGTAAATAGTTTGGGCCCCCCTCATATACCAGTTCTAACAAAAACATGATTTAGTAATTAATTATCGGATTTGGTAGACATGATAAGGTTTTCCATAATACCAAGTTACTCTCTGGGGTCATATTTAACTAAATAATTTTCTTAATAACTTTTTTCTATTTGTGTGAGTTGAATATAAGACGAATAAAATCTGAATGTCTTATCACAATTAGTAGAGTTGAATTATCGATGTCTTTGAACAAAATTATTGATGTCGGAATTCGTACTTGTTTCAACGGTTGTAGGGTCGGAAATGGATGGATTTCGTCTAAATCCGTAACTTCGTTTACCTAATATCTTAGTATTTTGAATTAGACATTGAGATTTAAACATAGTATGAGAACAAAATATTTATTTATTATTTATTGTTACTCGCACATTATTTGTTTTATACCGCATCAAAGATACATCATTATTAGCTTTGAGTTTAACATAAAAATTCTAATACAAACTTAGTTATCATTTTTACCTGGGCGTCAATGTCTCGGTCAATGTAGTCGTTAATGGTACACGCAACGCTCCTTAGAAGCATGGACGCAAAGAAGCATAAGCCCATCGTCTTCAAATCAGCTAATTCTCCTTTATTAGCGGCCAACGCGATGGACCTAAAATAGATGAGAATAATTCATAAATTTGGCCAACTCGAAATATGACTGTTGAGTCACCATAATTTGAAGTTGTGTTTTTTTTTTTCTGTTGAAAAGTCCATAATTTGAAGCTTTGTAATTAATCTATGATTAGGTTTAACTAATCAAAACTAGCATAATCGGTTGCTACCAAAGGAACCACACACATGATCAAATTGAAACGTTTTAATAGCTAATAATACATCTATTTGTTAAAAAGCCAAAGGGGCTATATTTTATCAGCACAACCCGTCCTATATATTTAGGAAGGAGTTCAAACTCACGGAGTGTAATAATGTATAATATTTACCTTAGACGCAAGAAATCTATTTCTTTTAAAATGAACTTATTTATGCTAGTCAGGGGCAAGAGAAGGGTATTTAGAAAGAAAAATAAACACTAAATAAAATTCGACCCGAAAATTAAACAGGTGCTAAAAAAATTCTGATGCATGGATAAAATGCATGATATGCACCAGAAAGCAGGGAGAGCAAGGAGCCAAGTCCCGATTGGCTTATCGAATCGACCCAATAGAGCATAAGGCCGAGCTTCACTAGGTAGGTACTCATCCACCCAAGTGGTCACCTTCTTCTTCATCATCATCTTCCCCTCCTCGTCTTCCTTGGAACCCAATCCGGCCACCATTGACGATCTCACCCTCAAGCAACTGCGAGTGCTCGATCGAGTTGTTGCTTTTTGACGTAACAGGAAGGTGTTAAGTGAAGGTGAAGATGAGGAGGTGTGCCCCCTTGGGAAGAAGAGAGACTTGGTTGGGATGATGGTAATGGAATTCAGAAGAAACGACGACATTTTGGTGGATTGTGGGAGATGAATTGATCCCAGGTTGATGAGCTTTTGTCTTGAATGAGGATAGTCTTTTCCATTATAAACTATGTATATATAATATTTGATGTGTACCTTTTATTTGAAAAATTACACTTTTGCATTAAATGATTTGTCTGTTTATCACATACACAAAACACTTTTAAAGGTCAATAACCTCAGCCCAGAAGAGACAAAACTAATGCCGTTTTACGTACATATTCAATCCGTAACTTCTTCAACTGTTCATTTTCTGAACTCTTGCGCATCAGCAGATGATGCAAACATACCTGGTTACTCTTAATTTCGAATAAACTAGATATAAAGATACTAAGTGGTTTAAAAAATAGAAGAGCATGCAACAATATTTGGTCACTCTTAATTTCAAGCATACATGCGGACAATTGCCAACTGTTAGTTACACGAAAGTTGACCACTACTCCCAAAAAAACGAAAAATGCTTTAAGAGAGTGGTGGGGTTGGGGCTGCGGGGTGGTTGTTGGTGGTTGGTACTTGGTAGTTATGGAGAAAAAGTCACTACATTTATTGATATTTATTCTTTCATAAAGTAATAGAAAAAGAACAATAACCAAGTTGAAGGGTTCTAGACTATCGACAGCAGCAGGCAGTACTCTTGGAGTTTCAAGACTGGACTGTTCGACAGATGTGTTCGTACATGTCGGGGTTTTGTACAAGAATGTTTCAGTCACTCTATCCCGAGCTGTTTTACTTTCGAGGCAGAACTCCTGGCAGCCATCCTTGCAGTAAAGTTCGCACATCAGCATGACTGCCACATAGTGTGACTAGAGACAGACTCCATATACGTATTGTCGAGGTTTCAGACACCACAGGCTGTGGTGCCATGGCGATGGCGATCCCTCTGGCTACATATGCTTCAGCTCAGAGCACAGCTGCAGATACACATCACACATATTTTTCGAGAGGGGAATATGACAGCAGATGCTCTGACTCACCTCACAGAGGACGGCAGGTGGCCGAGCTTCCAGCTTCGCTCATCAGCCCATTGGACGGGATATGACGGGACAACCCTTCTACAAGTTCATCCCTTGACAATATTTTTCTGGCTATTTCCGTTGACTTGTTTGTTTGCATGTCCTGACTAACAGGATTGTTGGTTAGCATGGGTTTTCAGTGACTTGCTTTTTCCACCAGACTACAACACTTGCTGGTTAGCTGGTGAGGGGTTATATGCCCCACCTGTTTGCGAGGATTGTTAGCTAGCAGGTGTGTTGCGAATTTGAGACTGGTTTGTATCATTTTTTATTTGATGGGTTGATCTAAAAAAAAGACTATATGCAGCATTATCCCTCATCCAACTCATCCTCAGTCATTCCTGAAATATTTAATTAATTTCTCACTTATTTATCTCAACTCATCTCACTATACTCAATTTTATACCTGTACCAACATCCTTACCCCAACTCATCTCCAATCAATAAAAAATTAATATATCTATCATCCACATCATCAATTTAATTAATTTAATTCTTTTAATTTACATATTTTCTAATTTTATTTTGTAAACTTATAAAAAAATTTAAATATTCATTGATATAAATTTCGTACTTCGTATTAATTTGTTAATAGGAAAAAAAATGACTATTTGAAAATTATTATTTTTTTAAAATAGATAATTATAAAAAAAATTACCTCAAATCTTGTCTATAAAAATTTACGTGGACTATTAATATTATGACAAGTATAGGAAATAGGATAAAAAAAATAGATTAAAAAAAATAAAACTCATTTTCTATGTGGGACCCAGCTTTTTTCCCCCTGCGATGGGCCCCCTTCATCCTTGTGCAGCCCGGGGCTATTGCTGCAATTAGTTTGAGACAAAAGGAGTTCGGATTTGGTGCAGGTCGCGCGTGTCCAGCACCATGCTGGACACGCGAATTCGATAGTTGAAACACTCGGATTCGATGGTTGTATATTTGATTCGATGGTTTGTATGTATGTCTGATTTGATGGTATGGTATGCACGATTCGATAGTATAATATGTCTGATTCGATGGTATAAAATGTCTCATTCAATGGTTTGACATCTGATTCAATGGTTTGTATATTGTGATTCGCCAATATATAAACCATCGAATCAGACATTTTATACCATCGAATCAGACATTTCATACCATCGAATCATGCATACCATACCATCGAATCACAATATATAAACCATTGAATCATGCATACCATTGAATCATATATTTTATACCATCGAACCATTGAATCAGACATTTTATACCATCGAATCATGCATACCATACCATCAAATCACAATATATAAACCATCGAATCAAATATTTTATATTGTTGAATCATGCATACCATACCATCAAATCTCAATATACAAACCATTGAATCAGACATTTTATACCATTGAATCAAGCATATCATACCATCGAATCACAATATATAAACTATCGAATCACAATACACAAACCATTGAATCGGATGTCAAACCATTGAATGAGACATTTTATACCATTGAATCAAGTATACCATACCATCGAATCACAACACACCATACCATCGAATCATACATGCGTACAAATCATCAAATCAAATATACAACTATCGAATTCGGGTGTTCCAACCATCGAATCCGCGTGTCCAACATGGTGCTGGAAACGCGCGACCTGCACCAGATCCACTCTCAGACAAAAGAGGAAAAATTAGTTTTTCAATACTCTCTCGAGTGTTTTAGAAGATATTTCGCGACAATTGTTCTCTGTTTTAATTGTTTAGTGAGTGAGAACTAAAAGGGATAAATTTCATAGTGATTTTAAAGATATTTTGTTTCATCCGATTTTTAATTTTATGTTTTGATAATTTTAGTCATTAATTAATTTAAGGTTCTTAATTATATGTTGGTGAACTCTAATTAGAAACTTTCATTGATATCAGAGCTAGATGAGGTTTAATTCTGGTTGAAAATCTATTTTGCTAAAACTGGTTTTCAGAAAATTGTTCTGGAGAGAAAATGTAATAGTCGTCCTTCAATGAATAAGGTAAAAAAATATAGTGACTGAATTAGAATTGTTGAACGCTTCATCAACGAAGGGCTTCGTTCTTATGTGCGAACGCCAGAAACTCACTGGGATCAATTTGTAACTTGTCCCCAAAATTACCAATTCGGGTAGGAACCCTATTTCTCGAAATTGGGATCTTCCTCTTCCCTGACATCTCAATTTATATATATACACACACACACACACTATGTCAACAATTTAGCTTCAGTACGAAATTTCGAATTGATATGTCTTACCTGATGAGCATATATTGTGTCATAGACCAATGTCCAAAATATTCCACCAGCATATAGAGGTAGCAGAATGGATAGATCCAGACTTATTTTGACTAGTGACCAACCTGATAGAGCTCCTAGGTTAAATGCAAAACCCAGATAGGCTTGTGGCTGCACATGAAGAATTCTGGTGAATATGTGGCGAGGAGATACGAGGTTGGCGGTCCCAACCTTGTTATAAGAAATTTTGTACTAGGCAAGTTTCAAATTTTATACTATATTAATCAACTTTACTTATTAAACTTAGCCAAGAGATTGAACACTTTTTTCGTTGTATTTATAACATAATTTGGCCATGTATTAAAAGATTATTATAATTTAGTCGTTTTATGTTGTTGTATTCTATTGATTCCATGTTAAATTTACGGTGGTTAGATTATATCGATGGCATCGAAAACAGTAAAAATGAACAATGCGAGGTCCGTCTGTCATAAATAGAATGATATGATAAAATTTGACCTGCCTTGTGATCTTATACAGAATACAGAATTTGTATTTGTATTATGGAGTTTACGACTTAATAGAGTACCAAATTACTTTATTCAGAATTGAATAATTATGGAGTTTCTTAGACATAACATATAAAATTTTAATATAGTCGCAAGATATGTATGATCGTTTCATATATCTGACTAATGAATTTTATTATTTTCTGAATTTGTAGTTGTATTTGTAAAATTCATTTCTACTCTGTGAAATTATTTTATTTTTTGTTGGTCTATTAATTTTTTTGTAAATTTAAAATAATTTTTATAGACCAATACCTAGGAATGCCATATATCAATGAAAGCACGTAGGAATCACTTGTTACCCAATATGTCACTCTCTTCATTAGGGGATAGGTGAAGACTAGAATCAGGTATGTGGCTCCAAGAATCCGGCTGCCATTTTAGAACCATTCATAAAATTGTCAGGAAGAAAGAGTTGACCAATTCGAAAAGAAAAAACATTCAAACACGCAACAAAGACAGCAAAACAAATTTCAAAATTGTAAGGATTGCATCAATGTCAAGAGCATAAATCAAAGACTCGGAGATAATTCATACTTTAAATTTTGGTCAGTTTGATTCGATTACGATGAATTGACTAATCTCACTATATTTCACATCTTAACATTAAAATGACGGGATTTAGTGTCGAGTGGCAGTCTAACTTGATACAATAGAAAATACCAATTTTTTTTCGAGAAAATTGTGGAGTAATTGTTTCCACAATTCCGGTTCTGGAGGGATTTGCGGATTCGAACCTTCTACCTCATGCTTAAGGACTAACCCCTTTCTGTCAGACCATACATGCGGTAGTATAGAAAATACCACATTGGGGATGAACTAACCTACAAATATCCAGATATGGGAAAATGGACAGTACTGAGAGCATTTGAATTCCAAGAAACAGAAGGCCTTGGGATGGCGATAAAGCTCCACTTGCAAGTGGCCTCGTCTTGGATCGTTCCACCTGCACTCCAATTTAATTCTGAGTAAATAGTTTGGGTCCCCCTCAGATACCAGTATTAATACAAACATGATTTAGTAGTTAATTATCGCATTTGGTCAACATGATAAGGTTTTCCATAATACCAAGTTACTCTGTGGGATCATATTTAAATAAATGATTCTCTTAATAATTTTTTTCCCACTTGTATGAGTTGAATATAGGACGAATAAAATCTAAGTGTCTTATCACAATTAGTAGAATTGAATTGTCAATGTCTTCCAACAAAATTATTGACGTCGAAATTCGCACTAGTTTCAAAGGTTGTAGGGCCGGAAATGGATGGGTGTCGTCTAAATCTATAAATAACTTCATTTGCCTAATATCTTAATATTTTGAATTAAACATTGAGATTTAAACATAGTATGACAACATTGGCTAATATTCTCTCTCTGTTCACTCTCCAGAGCCCTCCTCTCCCACCCTAGTTTCCCACATCTTTCACATCTGAATCCTCCCTCACGAAAGCTTCACCCCTTCAACATTACTTAGCCGCACACAACCCTCCCGCTTCTCCATCAAAATATGTCCAACAAAAGTTCTCACAATGACCAGATCACCCTAGAAGATCTCATTCGCCAAACTGAGCTAGCTACTCAGATGTGGTGCCCCTTTAAACTTGCCACCCAGCTCTAGTATCAGCTCTCTCGTGACAGAACTGGTTCTCATCGGACGTATAGTGGGGGACAGACATTTTCGCCTCCACATCGTCAAAGCCAGCCTCCTTAAGAATTTTATAAAAGGTAGAACATGATTTGCCAGGTATCTCGAACCCCATTATTCCCTCTGTCCCAGAGTTGGTAGCTGATTCACTTAAGAGAAAATCTTCCTCCATATCCCTACTATTGACTGACATGGATATTGATAGCGCTGCAAAACAAAGCCCCAAGAAACTAAGGTGCGAACCTACTACCATCCAAGTGCTCGATGATATGCTCCAAAGAACTATTACCACAGATGGCAAGGGGAAATGGACCGAAGGACAAAGGGAAAGCTCCACTCCACAATAGCAATCAGAAACTTGGTGAGAAGAAGAAGAGAGGAAAGTAGGGGAAGCATATTATGCTCTCCCAAACTCAATCATCTCCTTATCTACTTATTGACAGCAACATCCTCGCAATCTAAAATTTTTTAAAGGTGGCTGAATCCTCGCTACCCAAAGCTCAATGATCGCTATATCGTGAAACTATCAGGGGATTGGTCATCCTCCGACAGTACGAGCTCTCAAGGAGCTCATAAACAAGTACAGACCAACACTAGTTTTCCTCATAGAGACCAAGCAAGACTCAACTCTCAAGTAACCTAGAAAAGATAAGAAGAAAAACTCAACTCTGCAACTCCTTCTATGTTGAAAGAGAAGGAATTGAGGGGGGGGATTGGCTCTCTGGTGGTCTGATTCTCTCTCAATTGACATCGAAGACAGCTCTCCTAACTACATTAAAACTACCTGCTGTGACAGAATTGGCACTAGGTGGCATTCAATGTTTGTTTACGGGGAGCCAGACAGCTCCCAAAGGAACAACCTCTGGAGACTTATGATGAGCAATTGGAGGCCTAACGATCTCCTTAGGATCTTCCTAGGTGATCTTAACATTATCTCATCTCCTGATGAGAAAAGAGGTGTCATTCCTGAAACATAGAGCCAAATGAGACCTTTCCACGACTTCATGGACTACCAAGAGCTTATGGACCTGAAGTACAATGGAAATAAATTTACATGGTGTAACAACAGAGCAGGATCCAATCGCATCTAGAAGCACCTAGATTGTGCTTTGGTTAATTCAAGCTGGAGGGATCTGTTTCCTCATGCCCTAATCTTAAATGGTGAGATCAATACCTCTGACCACGCATACCTAATTCTAAACTTCTTTATGTAGAGGGGAAAGAGAGCTAAACTTTTCAGATTTGAAGAATGGTGGTTTAATGAACTAGGATGCAAAGATATAATTCTATCTTCCTGGAGCAACTAGTTAAATGGTAATGCTTCCAAAAAATTCCAGAAACTGTGCCTTTCCTGTGCTACTAATTTGCAGGTTTGGAGTAAGAAAACAATGGGAAATAGAAAATAGTGCATGAACATGGTCTCTTCCAGACTTAACCAAATCCAGAGCTCCCCTGACCTCCAACTCAATGAATACGAACAAAGCCATCTAAAGGTGGTCCTAGCGCATCTATACAAACAAGAAGAAATCTATTGGCACTATAGGGCTAGAATAAATTGGATCAACCATGGTGATCTCAACACCAAATTCTTTCACGCCTCTTCCACCAAAGGGAGATAACACAATGAAATCCTGAGACTCAAAGATTAAAATGGGACATGGATTGATGATCCCACCCACATTCGGTCTACCATTCAAGCCTTTTTCAAAGACATTTACATAAATAAAGGTATTATAGATCAATCTGAACTCATTTCCTGCATTCCTAATATTATCACATCTGACATGGCAGTAAGTTTGAGCAAGCCGATCAGTGAGGACGAAATCAGAGAAGCCACCTTCTAGATGATGGGATCATGTGCCATTGGTCCAGATGGCCTTCCAGGTTTGTTCTATCATAAATTCTGGAGTATAGTTGGCAAAGATCTCACTGACATGATAAGTTGCTAGTTTAGAGAAGAAATAGTCCCTACGGCTCTCAATAAGACTTACATTATCTTGATCCCTAAAATTGGTACTCCTGAATCTGTTGGTCATTATAGGCCGATTAGCCTATGCAACTTTGCCTATAAAGTGTACTCCAAAGTCCTTGCTAATAGATTAAAACATTGGATGTCGATGATCATTCAACATACTCAAAATGCATTTGTGAAAGAGAGGTGCATCCAAGATAATATTCTTATTGCCAATGAGATTTTTCATCACCCACAGTTGGGTAAGCAAAAAAAGAAAGGCTCTATGGCTATCAAGATAGATCTTCAAAAAGCTTTTGATATGGTAAATTGAGATTACTTAGAAAATGTGATGATTAAAATAGGCTTTCCTCGTAAGTGGATTATGTGTACTATGAGCTGCATCAAATTTGTGTCTTATGCTGTGATGGTGAATGGTTCCCCTTTGCCGTGGTTTAAGCCCTCTAGAGGAATTAGGCAAGGTGATCCACTCTCTTCTTTTCTCTTCTTACTTATTGTTGACTCTTTAGCTCACTATATTAACTGGCATCAGAATACAGGTAAGATCATTGGGCTTAAAATTAAGCCAACCAACCCGGTGCTCACTAATATCATGTTTGCTAGTGATACCCTCCTTACTGGGTGAGCGAATATTAAAGAAGCTAGTGCTTTTAAATACTTGCTTCATAAATTCATGGCAGCTTCTGGATAGCCCATAAACTTTGAGAAGTCGTCTGTTAGATTTAACATTGGCCTTGATCCTAATATACAAGCACAAATCCTTGATATTCTTGGTATGAAGATGATGGATAATCAAGATCGTTATCTTGGCCTTCCATCATTCTGGGTTAGATCAAAAGGGCAAGCTGTTAACTACATTTATAATGCCATTTGGAATAGGACCCAACCTTGGGAAACAAAAAATGTTATCCACTGCGGGTCGCGAGGTCATGATTAAATTAGTCCTCTCCTTAATTCCCATATATACTATGCTTTGTGTCAAGTTTCCAAAATTTATTTGTAAGAAATTTGATAGTTTGATGGCTAGATTTTGGTAGTCAGGTGACGTCGAAACAGGAAAAATCCATTGGAAAAATTGGGATTACATTTCCAAACCAAAAACTATTGGTGGTCTCGGATTTAGGAGCATGAATGAGTTCAACTTGGCCCTCCTCGCCAAGTAAGCCTGGAGAATTACCAACGAACCAAGCTCTCTATGCTCGAGACTCCTTAAGAGCATATACTTTCCTAATTGGGCTAGAATCCTTCATGGACTTAGAGCAGCCTACACAAAGGCATGAAAAAAATCAAACCACAACTACTCTGGAAAGTCGAAGGTGGGCAGCAAGTCAGAATATGGAAGAACCCGTGGGTACTTGGCTTGCCGAACTTCAAAATCTAAACTACAATACTCAACTGCTCGACTATCAACTTGGTTGCAGACCTCTTAACACATCAAAGTAAACAATGGAACATGCCAGTACTCCACAACCTCTTCTCTCCCCTGGAGATTGAACACATTACTAAGACCCAACCTAAGAGCAATGTTGGCAGGGACAGAATCATATGGGTCCCTGCCAAATCAGGGAAGTATACTGTTAAGCAAGGTTATCACTCTATTAAGAATAACTTTCTTGATTATAACCTCATGACTAGGAAATTTTGGTGCAGATTATGGAAGCTTAAAACACTTCCAAAGATAAAGAATTTCATGTGGAGAGTGGCTAACGATGCTCTCCCTACTGAAGAAAACCTCCACAAGAGAAAAGTCAATCAAAATCAAAGCTGCAAAATCTGTCAAGCTGACACAGAGGACATACAACATGTCTTATTCTTGTGTCCTCATGCCTGGGCCACCTGATTTCGATCTTGGATTTGTCTCCAACCAGATGCATCTCTATTCCCAGATATAAAAGCTAGATTGGTACACATTGTTAGTATTATAGAGGCGGCAAACCAACTTACGCTTCTCCCAAAGATTGTCTTTAATTGCTGGCAAATTTGGCTCATAAGGATCGAACACTATTATGAAGGTACCCCCTTGATCCGTGTCTTCATGGCAAATATGTCTTCAGAAGTACAACTAGTTCTCTGCCATCAAACATGTTAAGCAATCTACTCCAAGTATGGCCAGCTCTGAGTGCTGGCGTCCACCAGAAGTAAATGCCATTAAAGTTAATGTAGATGCGTCTTGGCACTCATCTTCGACTCCCGCTGGCATCACAATCATTGCAAGAGATCACTTGGGAAAGATTACAAAAACAAGAACTGGTTCATACTCCATGTCTTCAGCTTTTGATGCTAAATTAACAGCTGTTGGTGAGGCTGCTTCTCTTATTAAGCAGTGCTACCCTTTTCATATATCCATCATTGAATCGGACTGCAAAATGGTGGTGGACTTCCTCACAAATGCCTCTTCCTCCATTGATTGGCAACTCAAGAACAAGGCACTAGAAATCCAAACGTCACTCTTGAAACTACCTCTTTGTAAGCTAGAACATATCCCAAGAAATGCCAATGTCGTGGCTGATTGGGTGGCGAAGGCCATTAGCTCCTCTTTTGATTTGAGGGACTTAGTTAAAAGCCCTCCTCGTCAGCTATTGCAGCTACTGTTGTATGACTTCCAGCCTGCTGAATAATAATATTCCGTAACACTTTTCAAAAAAAAATCAGCTAGTTCTCCTTTATTAGCGGCCAACGCAATTGACCTACGACACAAGGAAAACAAATGTATTAAACTGCACTTATTGCAGAACAAACTAATCAAAACTAGTTAGGCAAATTAATTATGACTTAGATACCATTAAACTGATTTATCCACTATTTTTTAGGGTTAGGTTTATCTACTCTTTTCTATGACTTACAATTACCTTACTAGTTGCAAGTATTTTTCTTGTCGTCCTCATCGACTCGCCGGAGTTTCTCTTCCTCTTAACCTCTCCAGTGACGGAGACGAAGACAAAGACATTTCCTCTGTCGCTGGACGTCGCTACGGGCAATTTCGTTCATGAAGATTCCAGTGTTCCACGTGTTCGGTTCTTCATGATGGTGATGGCGGCAGAAAGAAAGGGAGGATGGGAGTTTGGAGGTGGTGGTCGACGTGGAGAACCGGAGAAGAAAGAGACGTTGGAGAAGGAAGATGAGTGGAGGAAGAGGGAGGGGCAATTCGATCATCTCAGGTCCTGGTCGCCGGAGTTTTTTTCCGATTCCGGCACCAGGGACCTTAGAGTGCTATTAAATCAAATCTGGAGGATGAAATCATCATTTTTGAAACAGTAGGGAAAAAAAATTTAAGCAAAGGAGAGGAACGGGAGAGCAATTTACCCAAATATTCTGTGTTCAGAGAATTAAACTACATAATGTTATTTCTATCACCAATCCAACATGAATGGCGTCGAGAATAAATAGCCTTACAATTGTCTTTGATCTACAACAAATTCAATTTTCGCATCTATAGAAGTAAAGTTTTACATCGATACTTACCAACTGACAAGAACTGAACTGTAAATATCCATCCATTCCTTCTACACCTCTGTGATTAGGTCAAACATCACAATTTATCACATTGATGAAAAGCTATCAACTGCATTTAAAAAAATTATCAACTAGCTAATCAACCACTAATTTTTTTTGTGTGGAAATCCTCGACTAGTAACTGAATCAGATCTTGAAAATCGCCATATAAATAGGAAATAATGATACTTGAGTCAAGAAAAATGGACATGCTTGTATTTATACGCAATAATCGAATTTTTTTTGGTTTGGTACTACTATTTACCAAAAATTACCAAAATGGAACCTAAAAAATTTAACAAAAAGGTGTCAAGGTGGTTTGGCCTAACCAGATTACGGGTCAAAATTCGGAGATACTGGATTACAGGTTTTTTTTACGCGTAATAAGGTTATTACAGATTTTTTTTGACCAAGCAAATTACGAGTAAAAACCCCGTAGTCCATAAAATGGGTAAAAAAATTCGTCATCTCGTCCTAAAAACGAGTTTTTTACCAGTATTATGGTAGATCACAAAAAATTATGCAGATTCAAAAAAAAATTCTTGAATCGGACATCTGAACACCAAGATTATTACTCTACAATTTTTTTTAATAATCTCTCAATTTGAATTTTTAAAATTTTTAAAAATTTTGAACAAAATACAAAAAAAACTATGGAAAAAATATCTCTCAATTTGAATTTTTTAATTTTTTTTAGATTTTACAAAAAATACAAAAAAAATTGTCTTTTGGTTAGACCGGATAATCGCCTTTTCTCGTCTCTTGATTTCTTTTGTATTTTTCAAAAAATTCAAAAACAATTCAAATTTTTTTGTAAAAATTAACAAAAGATGATTTTTTTCTCATGTCTTTTTTCATTTTTGTATTTTTTAAAAAATTTAAAAATTTAAAAAATCAGATTGAGAGATTATGTAAAAAAAAATTGAAAAGCAATATCTTGTTGCTCGGATGTCCGATTCGAGGAATTTTTTTTGAATTTGCATAACTTTTTGAGATCTACCATAATACAGGCAAAACCCCATTTTTGGGACCGGGTGATGGGTTTTTTTATCCGTTTTATGGATTACGAGTTTTTTCCCCGTAAATTGGTTGATAAAAAAAATCTGTAATCTGGTTCAGTGAGTTAAAAAAATCCGCAATCTGGACAAATTACGAATTTTTAACCCGGATTGCTGACGTGGACATCTTTTTGAGAATTTTTTTAGGTACTAAATTGGTAATTTTTTGTGAATAATAGCACCAAACAAAAAAAATCCCCAGTAATTTCCATTTGCTAAAGTAGTAGGACCGTGACGGACCCAGACTTTTCTATTTATGGATGTAATAAGAATCTTTATCAATATAATTAGATAAAAAAATATATAAAACTAAAATATTGAGGAGAGTCCGTAGATCTGTACAAAATTGCACTAATTTGTTTTCTAAGTGGTTGTTTCTATATTCACGAATGCTTGAGGTTTGCATTATGTAAACATATTATGTATTCGTTATTAAACTTATATATTATTTTTCTTATTATTCTGAATATTCCGTTTCAATTTTTGTCATTTAAAATGTGTTCATAATCCATGTTATGAAATAAAAATTTAAATTGGTTGTTACATTAAATATAAAAAAAATCAGCTTATCGGTGAAAATACAAGCTATATTCTAATAACTTATTTTAGGCGTTATAATCACTATTTTTATAATTTTTATCAGATTCCAATCATTACAAGATGCTACCTCTTTATAAAAATCACGGAAAACAGAATATTTAAAAGAGCAAATTACCCCCAAGTCCCTGGTCTTTACCAAAATCTTTTATTGGGTCTCTCCTTTATCATAAATGGTTAATCAGTCTCTGTTTTATTCAAAAATGTTGGTCTCGGGTCCCCACCGACCAAATCGGATTTTTTTTATTTTTTTGTCATATGAAATGACTATTTTACCCTTCACAAAATGACAAATTTTATATTATTTTTGTCATTTTGTGAAGGGTAAAATAGTCATTTCATATGATAAAAAAATAATAAAAAAGTCCAATTTGGTCGGTGGGGACCCCTGGCCAACATTTTTAAATAAAACAGGGATTTAATACTCATTTATGAAAAAGGAGGGACCCAATAGGAGAATAATGTAAAAACCAGGGACCTGAGGGTAATTTGCCCTATTTAAAAAGTCAACCACCTCATAAGTCGTAAAACAACAGACAAAACTCTCATGTCATGTTAGACCATGCGTTGGATGCCCTCGCGCCAGCTTGGCGTCACGGCCGACGTGGTCCGTTCTGATTGGGCCACGTCGGCAGGGGTGCACAGTTAGTCTTTTTTTTATTTTTTTGTAAAATTAAAGGGTTGTAGAAGATAGGAATCAAACATGTGATTTGTTGTGTAAGGAGAGAGAATTTCACCATTTTGCCAATCTAATATATTGTTAATGTTATTCAGATTAATTATATTGAATATATATCTTAATACCCTTAAATATGTAATTTTGGAAAATTCAAAATAAAAATTGGATAAATTCAAAAAAAAATTCTAAAATTATTTTTATCATTTCCAAATTTGTGTCCAATCAAAATTTTTTTAACTTTTTTTGATAATTTATAAAAAAAAATTAATCCAAATAACTAGACTTTTTGGATTAAAAAAATTATAAAAAATATTATTTGTACCATTTTGCAACATTATGTTTGAATTATAAGTTTTTTTTAATGTTTTTAATAATTTTATAAAATTAGTTTAGTATAATAATCTCATTTATATTATTAAAATTATGATATTTGAGATAAATTATGTAATTTAATATAAATTATATAATTTGATATGAATTATGTAATTTGATGTAAATTACATATTTTGCTATAAATTAATGTAAATTATGGAATTTAATATAATTTGGTGTAAACGATAAATCCTAAATCCTAAAGCCTAAAGCCTTATCATAACCCTTACCTTAAACCCTTACCCTAACTCTAAACCCTAATCCTCACCCTAATCCTAAACCATAAACCCTTATTGTAAGAATTATGCAATTTATGTTTTTTAAAATATAATTTTTTTACTAAGTTCTCATGTAATATATTTCGAATTAATAAAATTTTCATTTCGCAAAAATGGGCTTATCAAAATTTAATTTCGCATTTTCGAAGTTACGCAAACTTATATTCGAGTTTAATATAGTTAGTTGAAATATATAAGAAAAATGAGATGAAAAAAAAGCTTAAGTAGCACCTAGGGCACGACACTGTAGTAAAGGCACAGCTATGAGCTGAAAACTGAAAGCATGGATACGACTGACATGGCACCCAAAGCACGCACTGTAACGGGAGCATTAATACAGATGGTCTTACAAGCAAATTCAAAATACTTATGATTCAGTAAATATGCAAATACTAGCTAATTTCAACTCAATTAGTTGAAGCCAGACAATCGCCAACGAATAAGATAATAAGCTAGAATTGTATTGGCCACGTATAAAATAGCAAACTAATCATATAAAAGCCAACATATAAAATAGCAAATTAGTTATTAACTTGAAAGTCAAATTATCCAAGTCATCAACAACAGAGGAAAAGAAAACTCCATCCGCATGATCACTATGTACGACGGATACGCAAAATTTGAATGAGAGATACTACAGTTTTTGTTAATTGATATATACAACGTGTATTGAAAAAATGAATTCGAATAATCCAAATTCGAGTTAAGTTTAACTTTTAGAATATAACAAAATTTTCGTAAATACTCGAAGTCGAACTCGTGTGAGAAGATAATATACATGGACAACATTGGTAAATACTAATCGAATTGGAGGAATCCTTTTGTAAGATTCCTACAAAGAAGAAACCCTTCATCAGAGCACCTGGAGAAGGAGATCGATCCAAGGAAACTAACTAATCCGTTCCACATACCAATGTGTTGGTATCCTAGCGGTGATCCCTGGCTAGGATAGACGACCGGTCCACGGATCGAGTCTCGATACCGCCATTGGGAGAGAGCTGGAACACTTTGCAGGGGAACTCCTCTCGGAATTGCGGTTGCAATGTCTACCACAATTTTTTACAACAAAAAAAAACTAATCCGTTCCACATTATCTGATCCTGAATCCAAAAGGTGATCTTTTCCTGCTTCCGCCTTCTCCGTATTCGTCGTTCCATTTTCTTAGCTCGTTCATGCTCGACGCGTCGTTGGAGACGGACGGGCCAACCTGCAAAGACAAACATAAATTCACGCTTATAAACAGTTCCACAAATGTGCCTCAGGCATCTGTTTCCGAACAGATCCGTCCGACAAGAAGCTAAGTTCGTCCATCGATATCTCTCGGGTAAGAGACTGACCGAACAATGGGTCCAGTCGCCTCGACAAAAGATAGTTGTACGAATGAATTACCTTCGATTTTGACTGAATAAAGTCGTCCACTTTAAGTGTCCTTAATGTTCTATTACCCTTGGCCCCCTGTTCAAGAAAGGCTATCCAATTAGCGAAAAATAGTAGATACTATAGAAATTTCCATATGTTAAACAAAACCTTAAGGTCGTGAGCCAGTGGATCCTCCACTTATAAACCAACTCATTCCACTCGCAACTTTCGATGTAGAACATTCTCCAACAGATACATACGCATTATAAAAGTAGCTTGCAGCAAGTGGCAATGTCCAGAACTCGGGGATCAAAAGATGGATGCTTTTCAGATAAAAAAGGGAGAAACTTCATTGGAGGCAACTGTACCTTGAGTTCTTCTTCCAGAAATTCCTGCACTGGTCTATAAGCTGCGGCAATACACAGGTTCTGCAAAATGAAGAGCAGTCTATGGATCAAACAAAAGCCATTGTATTTTACAGCATAATGACTGCCGGAGACATCCACCTACCTTCAAGTCACTTCCGGAATACCCATCAGTAGCATCCGCAAGGGCTTCAAACTGGAAGCCGGGTTCTAAATTCTCTTCTGCAAGCATTATTTTTAATATCTTCAAACGGTTACTGGCATCTGGTAGGTCCACGTAGATCCTGAACAGCAACAAAGTCACGTTAGCTATTACAAGATTTTCATCAACGTGAAGTAAACAATTGCCTGATTGTTACGAAGGAAACCATGTGTTACTCGATTTCTACCTTCTTGGTAGCCGACGAATTACAGCATCATCAAGATCAAAAGGTCGGTTTGTGGCACCAAGGATTAGGACCCTCTGGCTATCCTTCGACCTCAATCCATCCCATGCTGCCATAAACTCATTTTTCATTCTTCTAGTAGCCTCATTTTCAAAAGCCATGCCTCGCAGTCCAAGCAAGCCATCAACCTACATGTCAACCCTACCGTCAATACAAGGGAACTAATGACGCAACGGTGGCTAACATGAGGAATACATCTCAGAAGTATCAAACAGCAATAAGTGGGTTGCAGCTCATATACCTCATCAATAAATATAATGACGGGAGCCAGCTTGCTCGCAAAGGAGAACAAAGCTTTTGTCAATTTATCAGTTTCTCCATACCACTGTCAAGCAAAATTGCACAAGTACATGAGCCAGTCAAAAAAGGTAGCTAATGCAAACAGTTCCATTTTGAATTGTGTTGTTTCACATGCCAGAAAATAATTGAAAAAATAAACAACTACATACACTGGTGATTATCACTAGCTCAGCCTCTGGACTACGTCAGATCCGAATAAATCGAGGAACTTTATACCTTTGATGTCAGAGATGAACCAGTTACACTCATGAAGTTTGCCCCTGCCTCTGTAGCTAATGCTTTGGCAATAAGAGTTTTCCCAGTCCCAGGAGGTCCAAACAGTAATATTCCTTTGCACGGCTGCAAAAAGGATTTGAATAATCAAAATTTAAGTAGGACTTTGTTAAATATGTGAAATCTCATTTATCGCTGAACTAGAATCGGTACCCGCAGCAGATTCCCACGAGTGAAAAGCTCTGGCCTTCTCATTGGAAGAATGACAAGTTCATTCAATGCTGTCTTGACATCCTCAAGAGCACCCACGTCGTCAAACTTGACACCAATTTCCGCAGGAGGCACGACCGCCGAAATGAAGTTAGCCTCGTACTTATCCTTTGCAAGGCTCTGAAGAAAATTCTCCATCAGAAGGGGAAGGATTCCATAATTAGTATACAGGATTGGTTGAAAATGATAACTTTTAACACATGCCTTCAGATCTTGTGCGAACGGTGCCTGCTTCTGAGATATGGTTTCTTGCTCTTTCAACCTCAAGATCGCTATTTCAAGGCTTCAAGCACAAAAGAAAAGTAATCAGCTGGGGAGATTGAGCAATTCACCAAACTAGGAAAAAAAATTTGCATACCTCTTGCGCGGCAACACCAAGCACCCCCCGCTCACTGTTGGAAGTGAACAATTTGACAAGTGATGATTCTTTGCCCAACCAACGACCTTTTCAGCCTCTGATAACGAAGAAACAGAAGCTCATTAACGCGGCTAAAATCCTAGTGGTTGAGCTGATACTTTAACCTCAACCAAATCACAAGCCATCCTCTTATTTTCAACATGGATCAAATTGGATCATCCTCTAGCTTCTTTTTTTTCAGGTTATGCTCTAGCTATTTGATATCAGCAGAAAAGTAATTGACAATGAGCAGGTGGATCTTCCACACCTATAAACAAATCCAACACACTTGCCACTTTCAATGTGGGTTCTCTCCGACACGCTCTCTCAAACGAATACCATCAAGCAGAAGTTTGAACATGCTTGACTGACACTGCCTCTTTTGCTTTCAAACAGAGGTCGTGCGAGCACAACGGGAGGGCCATAGGTCTCGTCAGAGAAAGTGGCTCTGATACCATATAAGAATTTTCATATCCTACCCAAAACCTTAAGGTAATGGTTGGTAGATTTCGACAGGCACAATACACCTGCCACTTCTGATATGGGATTCTCTCCGACAATGCCAAGCCGTCCTCTTTATGAGGCTGCACCATAACTGAAATTAGTTTAAGATAGTTGTCTCTAATACTTACTCTTTTTTGTCCCAACCACACCATCGGTGATAACATTCAACAGCTCCAAGCACGACATGTTATTTTCATCCAAAACCTATGAAACAGGAGAGTGATGCACATCAAGTGTCAACACCCAATGGACAAGAATAGCAGAAGACCAAAATAACGAGTCACTTTGATCTTTGGATAAAATCCAGTACCCTTTTCAGTTGTTTCAGACTGAATCTTGATCTCGAAATGTTCGTGTCCTCTTTAATCTGCTCGTTGAATATACTCAGCTGTTGTTCTTCCTACGATATTTGAGGAAAGACGATAAAATAGGCAGCGTATGTTTGATCCATGGCCATGCAAAAGGGAAAAGCAACAATAACTAAGAATGCTGTTACAAACTGGAGCTTGCAATCATAGAAGTCTAACAATGCATAAAAGCTAACTATGTCATCCAGTTTGCAAGCTTCTTTATGAGGACATCATCAGTTTGATAAGGATACACAGGAGAGACTTTCTAACAACGATGTTGTTCAATTTAGGCAGGTATAAAGACTGATGACTTTCAACACGTCTGCGATTCCGCGGTTTCTAAACACACCATATGACTTATCCCCGAGTCCAGTTTAGTCAAATCTAGGGGTACAGAGAAGTCCATCGCGAGTCTGACATATTTCCATGCTACTTATACTAAATCCAATTATAGGAATATCCATATCCTACCGAAAACCTTAAGGTTGTGAGCAGTTAGATCATCCACACTAATGAATAAGTAGAAGTTTCCATATCCTACCCAAACTCTTAAGGTAGTGAGTAGGTGGATCCTTCCACCTTATAAAACTCATTCCACTTGCAACTTGCAACGTGAGACACTCTCTAACATGCCCCCTCAAACGAAGCCCATCGGGCTGAAGTTTGCACGGGCCTAACGCTGCCTCTTGTGCTTTCAAATGGGAGTCGAGCGAATATATGGACCCATGGGCTCGTTAGAGCAATTGGCTCTGATACCATATAGAAGTTTCATATCCTACCCAAAACCTTAAGGTATTGAGTAAGTGAATCTTTTCACCTTATAAACCAACTCATCCCACTTGAAACTTCCGATGTGGGACACTCTCCAAAACAACACACTTATCACTTCCGATGTGGGATTCTCTCCAATATGCCCCCTCAACCGAAGCCCATCGGGCTGAAGTTTGCACGGGATTAACACTTTCTCTCATGCTGTCAAACGGTCGTGCAAGCACAACAAACCATGGGTCTCGTTAGAGCAATTTGTTTTGATACCATATACAAATTTGCATATCCTATACCAATAGCCCACATAGGGGAAACAGAATAAATCATTGATTATAACATGAACAAACATATCAAGAAAACCATTTATTGAGGTGTGCATATAAATATGTTTGAGGTAAAAAAAGAATCTCGAACTTGCAGGAACAATCTTGAAGATAACTGGCTGTAATGTATTAACCGTTTCTTAAGTTCAATGTTGGCAAGAATCCCAGAACACTTTATACACTAGATTAGAGGCAAATGCCATTAATCTTATATGCATGCAAGGACAGAAACTGGAGGCAGAATGGGAAAAAAATTTCACAAATTTATCAGGAAAACATCTCAACGTAGATTAACCGACCAAAAAACATCTCTATCAAGAATAAGTGGGAATAAGTTGGCAGATAAGCAACCTTCGGTGGACTTAAACTTAACACGTTTGTGAAAAGTTTAAATACATTGTCCTCATCTGATCTCCCAAGATGCTGTTGATTGAACACGTGAATAGCAAGAAACCAAATGTCAAGTCTGAGTACAGAGGCATGAAAGAAAAAGCACGAACAGCTCAACAATTTCAGAATACTTACCCGCTTTACAAGAATCTCAAAGCCTGGAAGCCTCATTGCTTTCTTCTGAACACATTAAAAGCTATAAGAAGCAGAGTCGGAACAAACAAGAAAAGGAAATCCATTGAGGTTTGCAAGCCATGTAAAGCTTACAGGCATGTCTTTCTCTTTGTTGACCATCTCCGTTACTCTCTGACCACATATTAAAACAGCAGGACCGGACAATCGGTCAAAGATTTGTTCAACTTTATGAACAAAATCCATGACTTCAGACTTGGGCACAGCCGTGGACAGCCAGTTTGACCAATCTGGAAAATGGACGATAAGGGGTCCCACAGAACCCAACACCTGTATAAAACAAGAAATGCAAAACACTAACAACAGCACAGAGACAAAATGGACATCATCCGGCTCAACGTTCCTGGAAATCATACCTCTGATAAAGCCTCTATTGCAACGTAGTAGTCATTCACTTCAGCATCAGGATCACGCTTAATCTCCTTTACTACATTTACAAAACCATTTTTTTTATCTTACTCAGCAATTAGAACTTTTTCTTTTCAATCAATACCAATTCTAAATTTGGCATGCTAGTAAAATTGTAGATGAAATGCTAAGAACAGATGATGCATAACATAAGGAACAAAAATCACAAGGAGTGTCAACAACATTTGCAAACAAGACAGTAACCGGTATGTGATCATTCAGAAAGCCAAGAGAAACGTTTAGATAAGACTCCCTGTGCCTAAAAATTTCCAAGAAAAATTCCACTAGCACAATAATCTAATATGTCTTTTTCCACATGATTACCCCGCTTTTGCATGATGCTTACCGTGTACCCACTGCATGTGCTCTTTTGATTTCTGTTCACTTTCTCCTTCGGCTTCCTTGTTATCTCTAGCAATGCCAAACCTAACAGCTACTTCATCTCCCCTTACCTCAAACACAATTCCTGTTTGCCCAGCCGAAATGTTCCTGAAAGAGAGGAACCATCAGCATCAGCAAGCCACCAGAAATTGGTAGGCCAAAGATAGTCCATGCCCAAGCTCTACCCACAATAGTTCCACATATCCTTCAAGCTTTCCGTTTTCGGTCCAGAAAAAGCCCAGCTCATGAGGCACTGGGAGGCAACAGTTTAACATCTACTAGCTCAGGATTCGCCAAAGGGCTTGTAAACTAGCAGCATAAAGCATTGTAAATATCTAGGAGAGGGTTCAAATCCTGATGTTGTGTAAGAAATCTACTTTCCAAAAAAAAAAGTTAAAAATGACTCCTTCCTACTCAGCCTTAGTGTGGGAAATTTTTCTCAGGACAGGATGGAATAGCTATGGGACCTTTCTTGGATATCAATTAACAATTGGACAATGGAAAAGATCAAAGTCGAATAGGCAAAGATGGTAGCAGGTTTCTTTGAACCCATAGAAGAGAAATGAAAAAAGAGCAGAAAAGAACGTGGGCAAAAGCAAGATGTGTTCGAAGAAAAAAAATAACTCTAGACTAGAAAAATGCTAATGACATCTGACCATCAGTCATCGATATATTAACCAACATGACCCTGAGGTACCAAAGACAATGTGGGCGGGAATGAGCTAACGTAAGTGTGCAGAACATAAGACATGCACTGGACAAAGATGTAGCCAAGTCATCGGATAATGTCCGACATCTGACCATATATCCTCCAGCATGGCATTTCAGACTCTCGGACAGATACTTTTTCTTGCTATTCAGTATTTCGATAAACATCCAAGCTTTTTCCACCAGGCATCAAATAGAGAGAAGGGAAAATACCTTCTTGCAGATCCTTGTCCAATGTACTTTATATAATCCCCTAGAAAAGATCACAAAGAAAAAGGGCAACTTTTCAGGTGAATACCAGAAATAATCATAAATACCATATGGAGTAATTGTTGAATTTTAAAATTATCCAGGAGAGCACATGAGGAATAAAGAGTGACATATGCAGTTGGCTCATAACCTTCATAATCATGTCAAAGACCAAGTGTTACGAGGAAATATATCAGAAGAAAACTCTTTGACAAACTGTTGATAGTACCACATTGTTTACTGCAAGAGTGGTGGGTAAGCATCTAAGTGTGAAAATTTTACCAACTTATTGTTGGACAGTATCTCACATTCAAAGTTGCAAGTGGGGTGGGTTGGTTTATAAATGTAGATGATCCACATACTAACTACCTTAAGATTATGGATAGGATATAGAACTTCTTACATAGTATTAGAGTCAATTGCTTTAACGAGCACATGATCCATATGCTCTATGACCCCCGTTTGAAAGTACGATTGGGACTATCCCAAATCGAAAATTGCAAGTGGGATGTGTTGATTTATAAGTATTGATGATCCATCTATTTACTACCTTAAAATTTTGGGTAGGATATAAAAATTCCTAACCTATTTGCTTAAAGGTTTGGGTTGAACATGGTATCAGAGCGGGTTTATCTCGTGTCCATTTGTGCGCATACAACTCTCAGTTCTCTTAAGTTGGTGAAACCTAAATATGTAAAATCTTTGCTTTGATGGGTCTCGTTTGAGGATGCGTGTTGAGAATACCACATTGCTTAGTGAAAAAGTAGTGTACAAATTTACGAGAATAAAATTTTAGGTTGGATATGAAAACTCTAACACACACCATCAGCTAAAATCCCGTCAAAAAGCAGGAATCCACAGACAGAAAAAGGAAAGGAAGCAATCTGAGAAGCAAGTACAAAATTCTACCTTTCTTGAGTTGGCATTTGGCAGGCTCGGATAATAAAGACTGGGGGGATCTAGAAACTTCTCTCCCGAGACTCTGAAAGAACATTGATCCCCAATCGTCATCAGATAAGAGAGATCCATGCTTTCTTTTAACAACATAATTTGAAAAAAAAACTGTTGATGCCAATGAAACATGTGATCTCTGGTGTAATCGTTCAACTACCTTTGAATATATCAACCTGTCCTCTAAACATCAAAATAATTAAGAATCACATTCTTTTGCTCATTATTAACAAGTTCCTACAAGAATTTCATATTGGTCAAAAGGCAAAAAACCTGCTTACATAAGGATTGCACCACAAAAATGTTGAAAGATCCATGGCTTGGTACATCCAACCCAATGAAATTAGTGTTACATCAGCAAGCATACCTTTTCCATGTCTACAATAAAGGGATAAAGATTCTCGAGAGCTGAAATTTCGTTAAGAGACGGCCCATCACCATCCATCTCATTACTGCTGGGCAATTCATCTTCATTAGCTGCATCGTTCTCATCTGCAAACTCCAATGTCTCTGCCCTAGATATGGTGTTATCATCCGATTTACGTTCGGATGAGTATTCAGCACTGAAATTCTGCTCAAACCAACTAGTGTCAACTTAAACATGCAAATTTCAAAATTGGATGGAGCGAATTCTTGTGCCGTTCCAATCTTACATGAGGAGCAAGGACGCTACTGTGAAGTATCAATAGAGGAACTTGTAAATCCCGCGCAAGAGCTCTTACTATTCTCTCCTGATACAGCATAGTACCTAGCCATAACCATCATCATGCAACTAAAAGTATTAGACTGAGAGCCCTATCTTTGTTTCAAAAACAATACGTAGTTTCTGCAATCATTTGAATCAGAATAAGTCAAAAACCTGAAACACTTTGCAACAAAATTCTCCCACTTGACGATGCCAAGCGTGCCCCATGTGAACCACTGAGTTGCTTGTGCTTCAAATGAGCAGTGGCGCATTCCACCAGAGTGCTTTTTGCTTGTTCACTGGAAAGAAACAGAAGCCAACCTCAGATGCTTCCAGAACAGACAGCAATTACAAAAGAGCAAAAGGCCATATACAGGAAATATGAAGTGAGGACGTTCAGGAAAATTAAGAGAACAACTTACTTAATATAGTAAGGAAAGTTATCCCAAGATATGTGTATCTTTTCCCACGGAACAATCCTTCTCATGAACTCAATCATGAATTTTTCACGCCTAGTCAAGAACGGTGAATTGTTCTTGTTACTCTCCATGGCAAGTCTCTCGTTATCAAACCATTCCTTTTGGTCCAGATCAGCCAGCCGAGCATGTGCATGGCTGTCATACTTGGCCACATCCTTCTCAGACGACGCATGCTTCTCCTCGCTCGTGTTCTTCCCATCACCTTTAGAACTGTACAAGCGAAACTGACTCTGCTTCCCAAGTGAATCCAACCTAGGGACCAAGCAAGCATACCTACTCTTCGCACTAACCCTCAGTGAAGAATCCGAATCTAACGGGTACAAACTACTACGATGCTGCCATTGACGATCCCTCAACGTGCATGCACATTTCAATGATCTGGAACAAACCCGGTCCTGGCATGGCGGCCCCCTCGGCGGGCGAACCGACGAAACCAACGCCACCTCATTCATACCCTCTATTCTTCTACCGTATATAAAAGCTCCCTACTGCACTGCCATAACCGAACCACATTGTTATTCCGAAAAAAGAGACACGTATGACCAAGACACATATCTCATCATCCAATTCAAAAGCAAGAGACTTTAATTACACCAATTTGGGTTTAATCCATTAAAAGCTTTTATTTCTCTAAACCAACTAAAACCCATCTCAAAATCCCACATCCACGACTAAACCAAAGCTCAATACACATAAAAAGAGAAGCACCCAATTGATTGCAACAGATTAAAGGACCTTGAAGACGGAGTGCTGGGAAAGCTCTCCAGCTGTCGAACCCGCCCCACGTGAGGATCACGTGATTCCTAAGAAGGGAAGAGAGAGTGAGTGAAGAACCTGTTGGCTTCGTTCTTCTTCTTCTTGCTTACGTCTTTGTGTTTGGTTGGTTCGTGTTTTGCGAGGTTTTGCAGGCGAGGCCCAACGATGGGCCATAATTGGGCCGAGAAGACGATCATAGCTTGTCCTTGGTCTAAGTTGGGCCTGGAGATGGATCCGAAAGAGAGAGGGGATTAGTGAGACAGTTTAGCAGAAATACCTACTCCTCGTCGAGCCCAACTTTACGGGTTTCAGGTTTGTTGATTCTGACTGAGGTTGCGACGGGGAGCTTTATTGGGTTCGGAGTGAACGGGTTTATACCATAGTTTTAAAAAATGCGATCCGACTGGTCGGACCATGTTTTGGACACAATTCCGGGTCGTTTTTATCTTAAAAACGGATTATGGTTCGATCGGTCAATTTGCGGTCGAACCGGACATATCAACAAAAAATGGACAGTTCGATCGGAAATTTGTGCATATATATAAATTTTTTTACTCTACATAACTTATTTACCTACATATTTATATATATTTCAGGAAATTACACTAAAATATGAAGAAAATAAATATCCAATCAGACCAGTTTTATGACCAGTCTGACCTATCGAACTGGAGGTAGACCCATTTCCGGGTCGACCTCTGGGTCGTTTTTTAGAACTATGGTTTATACTAGATTATTTAGATTGAAAACGGCAAATTTTTGTTATTGGTATTGGTTCGTGTTTACGACAGCGTCATGACCGGTTATTGATGTCAGCACGTCAGTAATCTCAATCGTGCATGGATTTTTTATTATAGTACCCGTGTTATAGTATTTTTTTTTCACACAAAAATCGTTTATCTTTCACTTCAAATCGTTTGGAATATACATCCTCCGAACTTAATCCAACCTCAATTCCATGCAAATAGGACGGGGAGATCTTATCCAAGACCAAAGCTCATAAACAGAGAGTTTAAATACATCAATTTCGTCCATCAACGTTAGACTAGGGGTGAGTTTGGTGCGGTGTGGTGCGGTTTGGGCGAAAACCGACACCACACCGCAACTTTTTTTTTGGAAAAAATTAAACCGCGCGGTTTGCGGTTTTTGCGAAAAACCGCGCGGTGCGGCTTGTGCGGTGTCGGGGTGGTGCGGTGCGGGATGCGGTGTGGCATGCGGTTTGGGCCCAGTCCATTTTAATGGGCCCAAATCGATAAAAATAATATATAAATTTGAATTAAATTCGAAAAAAATTGCAAAAAGTTACAAAAAAAATGCAAAAAATAGGTGGCCAATAAAAAATATGTTCATGAAGAGTAACTTTTTTAAGATATATTATATAAAATATGTATATATGCATATATACATATATATATATTTCAAAAAAAAATACATATATATGGTGCGGGGCGGGGCGGTTTTTCGCGCGGTTTGGTGAAAAAAACCGCACACCGCACCGCTTTATGCGGTGTGGTACGGTGTGATGCATTTTTTCCTCCGAAACCGCGCGGTTTGTTGAATGTGCGGTGTGGGGCGGTGCGGGGTGGTGCGGTGTGCGGTTTCCGCGGTTTTTTGCTCACTCCTACGTTAGACTGTGATAAGATGATGTTTTGAGTTGGCCCAATTTTACTATTCCTTTATGTGCTGGAGGATGGAATGGAGGAGAAGTTCTTGCATTTCTAACTATGGAAGATTAGTAGGGTTCCAAAATACCTCAGGATATTGTACAAAAAAATGTGAGCCTAACTGTCTAGAACTCATTACATGAATAAAGTGAGAGAGTTGAATCAAGTGGTAATTTTTTTTAGAGAAACTAGGCGGTAAATAATCTCTACATTAATATAATGATGTCTTGAATTAAAAGAATCAAAAATATATAATTGAAAACGCAACGGTACAGAATTTGTCAATCAAGCCTGTAATCAAGTGACAGGAAAGATGCGACGAGGACAAACTTGTTGGTTAAATGGTACTCTCAGGGTTGGAGTTTGGGATGATCGATTTTCTCAAATTAATAAATACTCTTTTCTTTTGTCATGACGGACAATTTTTTTTTTTAACAACATGTTAGTCTGTACTCTTACAGTGTAATGAATGTTGTTCAGTTCTATCCCAAATTTCGTTCTGTAGAGTTGTGGTACCAAACGCATTCTAACGGTTATATTGGCATTTGGTTGGATTGGATTTGATGCTACGTCAGTTTACTGCCCTGCTAAATTATATAATTAGTTTGGACTACCGGAGCAGATATAGCGAATAACGAATTCGATTTCCGAAGAACATAAATATCCTGTCACAAATTTAATTTCTGAGAATCGGAAGAACATAAATATCCTCTAGTGCAGAAAGTAGCATCTTGTCACCCGACGTGATTTTTGCGGGTACATAGATAGTATTTTCAGGGGGAAAAAAGGAGGCTAAAATAGGATGAAAACAGAGAAATCCACAAACAACTAAAAACACAGAACAGAAGAAGCAGACTTATTTCATCTGAAACTTTTGAACAATGACAAAGCCAGTCATCATCAACCTCCCCACCACCTGCACCCCCTTCTCATCATCTTCTCAATGCTTCCCGAGGATGGTCGTTTCAGCGATCATCGACGTGACCACGTAGGGATCCATGTTCGAAGCCGGCCTTCTGTCTTCAAAGTAGCCTGCAGGAGTAAAAGGAAATTATGAGTAGGATGTGTTCTCTATTCAAACAAGCTTATTGCAGATCATTGCATACCTTGTCCTGCTTTCTCCGTGTCCCGACCAATGCGCACGGATGCTCCTCTGTTGGCGACGCCCCACGAGAACTTGTTGATATCAGCAGTCTCGTGGCGGCCAGTCAGTCTTCTCTCGTTACCCTCTCCATAAGCGGAAATGTGCTCCTTGTGGCGGAGGCTTAGCTTCTCGATCGCCTTCTTGATCACGTCTATTCCCCCGGGGTTCCTCATCGACTTGGTACTGTAGTTTGTATGAGCACCTGCGCCGTTCCAGTCACCCTGAAGTAGATGCAACAAACAACATTAACATACAAAAGAATAAGAAACTCGAAGTAACTTTCCGATCTAAGTAAGAGGATCACAAACCGGAACTGGCTTGGGGTCGAAAGAGACGACCACCCCTGCGAGCTCAGCAATGCGCTGTTCCGCCAACAACAAGCAGTTTCAGAAACACCATAAGTCTCATTCCAAACTAAGTATGGCGATTTTACCTCGAGTAGGAACCGCGCGACCCACACTTCGTCGCCAGCCGAAATGCCAATTGCAGGACCAACTTGGAATTCCCACTGTTACAACAAAAAACACAAAATGTACCACAACCATTCTCCCAAATTGTGAAAACAATGACACCGAACACCAAAAACTACGAGTCCCCACGGGTTCGAAATCGGAAGGCAGGATTACCTGTCCCGGCATGACCTCGCCGTTGATCCCGCTGATGTTGATGCCAGCATACAAGCAAGCCTTGTAGTGAGCATCCACAATGTCCCTACCAAATGCCTTGTCTGCTCCTACACCACAGTAGTAAGGTCCCTGCAGGTACATAGTACATGAACAAAACCATTCCTTTATAATAACAACTTGTAATTCCCGCTAAGCTCGATTTTGAATACCAAAAATTTTTTTAAAAAAATAATCTTGTAGTCTCTCCAATGAGATCAAGCAAATCAAACCTGAGGGCCTGGGAATCCACCAACTGGCCACCCCAGTGGCCACTTGAGGTCCTTCTGAAGAAGAGTGTACTCTTGCTCAATCCCATACCTAAACACAAGCCGTTATTAACCCGACACGTATATATCAATTAAATATTGGTGAAATTATAATATGTTATGAGAGAAATTTTGGAACAAAAATTCAGTTAATATAAAAAAAATGTGCACTAACATTTTCAATGTTTTCTAGGCAAAAACATTTGTAAGTAGTTTCTAGGTAAAAAGTAGAGTTTGTAAAGTAAAAGATTAGTACATTCAGGTAGAGTGAAAAATTCATGTTACTTTATATAATTTTTTTATTTTATAGCAAAAAAAAATAAATCTCTCACGCATTACATATCATATTCTCGATCAGTCAACCACTTAATCGTTATTCAATTTTTTTATGATAAGTAAATTTATAATATCATTGTCAAAGCTTAAACCTTGAACTTTTTTGAGTTTTTACAACTTCTTATACCGCTAAATTACAAACCATTTAGTATCGTTATTCAAATTTACTTAATTGTGACAACTGGAATTAAAAAATTTGAGAAAGACCAGGCAAATACTCCACCAATACAAATACTAGGTTTGGGAAATTGACGTTAACATTTGATTTCTTGTCCATACTCTATACTCCTTGCATACGGTAGGTAGGTGGGATTTTCTGAAATGTTTTACGGTTAATATATAAACCTGGTTTGAAAGTATCTAATAAAATTTTGGAACAGTTGACAGAACTATGATTAAAGTTGAGTCGTTGGTTAAATTATTAAAAAATTACATAAAATCAAAATTTGATCTGATTCTACAGTACGGCGGTTCCCTAAATATCGGAACCATAACAAGAAAGGTTTTTTCTAATCATATATTCATAAAGTATGACAAATTATCTTCACACAAATCTATACTGGATTAATTAACACGCCACAAAATCATCGAGCGGTGTTGGACTATTTGTTATTTTTCTTAGTCATGTTCAATATTTATTATTTCCACGAGGGATGATAATGACTATGAACCATCTAAAATGCCTTCTCCAAGCTATCTATTAAACTACTTTTTTACGAGACATCTGACCCCACCGCTAAACGATAAGCACAAAGATTAGAGTGAGCATTGTACTTATAACTCAAACGTTTTTAAATAGAAAAAGATGATATTGTTTGTACATTAATTAATTTATGTTTGAATTTGATAAAATTTATATCAAAAGATTGTAATAAATTATAAAGAGTTGAGTTTATTTGGGATAATGTAACCGAGGAATCCCGTTACAGATAAAGAATCTTAAATATTTTAGGTAAATATCTATTTTTGTGCCCTTTAGTTTTGCCTATTTACACACCACCTTGAGTTAACTTTTTAGAAGAAAAACAATCACAAGTATAACTAGGCAAAAGATTATATAGCAAACTTATTTCCCGCTCTTGAATGATCTTTTTTCGTAGTTTTATGATTAATTTGTTAATGTCATGGTACTTAGTTTATGTTATTTTTGTCAAAGAAAAATATTCAAAAAGTCAATTTAAAAAATCTTGATCATTTTGTTGAATATTGGTAAGTTGGTGTGCAAACAACTTACCAATAAAGTGGTGTACAAAGCCAGATATACTAATAGACTTTTACCAATATTTAATCAGTACCAACTGGCAAAAAGGGACATTAATATGTTATTTATTGAGTACAGTCGGAATTTCTTAGGTGGCCATAATAAATAAATAATTAGATAATTACCAGGGCTCCTCGGCGACAACTTCGGGGTTGCTGAAGATTTGGGCAGCATTGAACCTCTTGTTTGTTGGGATTGGCTTGCCGTCGGGTGCATAAGCATCACACATAACCTATAATCACAAATAATCGGTGGAACATTTTTAAACTAAATAAAAATAACATATTAACATAGGGCAATAAATTAATAGGTGTAATGTGACAGGAAATTAATACCAGGATGTTGTTTCCTTTCCTGAATGGATCCTTGAAAATGGCCTGAGGCCTGAATTATTGGATCAAACCCAAAAATAGAAAACAAAAGGAATGTAAATTATCAACCAATATTCAGATACTCCATAATTATAATAGTCAATATGAAACCAAAATGGGAATCTGGGGTGAATCTTGAGATTCTAAATATAAGATTTACGTTGATTTGAATATGTTTTAATTATTATCGTTATAAAATAAATCTTGAGATTCTAAATATTAAATTTGATTTGAACATTTATCAAATTACAAAGAGTTTGATTTTGTAACGTACTGCAGGATGACCTCGCTGTCGTCACCGGGTGCCTGGTCGGTACTTGATCCGTCGTAGTTCCATTTCGGAAGCTTGGCCGGATCACTCACCGGTCCCGGCAACGTCTGTTTATATTACAATTACCAATTTATAACTAGTTAAGATCAGTCTTAAACAAGAAAAACTGCGGTACTCACGTAAAAAAAACAGAAAATAAACATTGGAGGGCTGAATTTATTTTTTTTTAATTTTGGGAGAAAACAAATCAAACCGACCCTTGCTTTGCTCCGCATGTCCATGCCAGATCCACCAATCCTGCCAATGAAAAAAATATGGGAAAAAGAAATAAGATGACAGTCCGAAAATCGTAGAGGAATAATTAATAATCATTAGTGAACGAGTAGGGTAATTATGTGAGACATTTAGATCCATACAAATCATGCAATTTTTTGTAACGTGAAGTGTAACAAAGAATTTCACTCGTTTACATGTCTCGTGTAACTATATCATATGTTTTGTCTTGTAATGAAAATCATTATAAATTGTCAAAATAAACGAAAAGGGTAATACCAGATGTACTCTGCTATGATCTTGTTAGTGGTATCAGACAGATTGATGTTGATGAGGTCCTTGAGGAGAGCCATGGCTGTGCTTTTTTTTCTTTTGCGGGTGGCCAAATGGAGAGGAGAAGAAGAAGAAGAAGAAGAAGAAGACGTGTTTGAGAAGGGCAGAGGGTGGGTGGGTTTTATATATGCTATGAAGGAGCAGTGAAGGGTGGGATTGAGAGTAGGTCAAATAGGAGAAGATTAAGGAGTCTGGTATTTGTATTTGATGCATTACATTAAATTTATTTAAAATATTGACGAATTTTTTTGGACTTTAGGATATTTAAATTCTTTCAGGGGTTCTTCAGAGTTTAGCTATTTTTCCTATTTTTGGGTAAGATTAATTATTTAGGTATAAGTTTTTGAAATTTATTGTTTCGGTATTTATTTTTTTAGATTTAGTAACACTCACCAAGTCACAATTTGGCCATTTGTGAAGTGGTTTTATAGTTTAAGGAAACTTTTTGAATTCTAGATAATTGTTAGGAGAGATTTATTATTTTTAATTTTTTAGTGGGACTTCAAATAATATTTAGTCACTCTTATTAGGATTTGAATTGGTTACAGATTATTCAAGTTAGTCTTTGCGATATGAAATTTGTACTGAATCACGCTGATATTTTTTTCACAAGATATGGACATTTTTTCCATGCTATATTTCATGTATATTTTTGGTATTTTTTTATTTCTCTCATATATATATTTATTTTATGTAATGTTCACTCATATGGGTTTTTTACTTTAATCTCATGGTTTTTGGATTTTTATAAAAAAAATTAATATATATATTTTTAATTATTTTTTGAAGAATGGCATGAAGGTATAGGCATGTGTGGGATTTTTTCACTTTGGTCTCGTGATTTTTAGATTTTTGCAAAAGCCCCAATATGTAAATTTTTTTTTATTTTTCTAAGAATGTCATGTTTATTGAGTGATATTGATCATAATGAGATTTTTTTCATCTTAGTCTCATAATTTTTGGATTTTTTTAAAAAAATGTATTCCGTATAATTCAAAAAATATAATTCTGTATCCAATCCATCTTTGTCTTATTAGTATGGGTGATGTAACAACACACACAAAATTTTAAAAAAAAAAATCACATTTGTGAGGATTTCAATAAAGATATCCTCGTCCGTAGATAATAACTATGCATCACTGAATCCACTGATAAAATGGTAACGATGTAGATTTAGTAAATATTTTTAACAAAGTTCTATAATAAGATCGAAGACTTATATTTCCGATGCTGGAAAAAGAAAGAAATTGATAGAGATTCTCCGGATTCCGGAAAGGGGCTTGCTGTGGATTTGGGTTGAGAATATTATTTTTCCTAATAGTACATACGAGATTTATTTGTAAAAGTCCAAAAAAAATGAAAAAAAAAATTAATGTGATTTGTCTAGATTACATATCGTATGGATTGTTTGGTGTAAGGGGGAATATTCAACGAAGAACGATATGAGAGAGAGACCATTTAGCAGAATCAACGACGCAACTATCGTTTCATAAATAAATAAATAAGGGAAGGTTATTATGTATAATGATCAATTTCATTCTTTTATGGAGGAAAAAACAGTGTACCTTATATATTACTTGGGTTGGAAAATCATTATATAGGAGTGCATCCAAAGCTTGGGGATGTGAAAAGAACCATGGAAGATTATTTAATATAAGATGTTTACAGATCTAATCAACAACATGATTCTGTGAATGAAAGATTAGATTATGTTTTTAAATAGGGAAGAGTGCCAACCAGCGGTGTGCTTTTAATCTCGTCTTACATACTAATATCGTTTTAAACTTAAAAGAGTAAGTAGACATTGTACAATCTCTTCCATTAGATAAAAACGATAATTTTTACGCTATTTTATGTCTTGGACACTTAAATTCTGTCATTTATGTAATTTACTTTGGATATATGCTTTTTGGACATGATACAAAATTTCTAGTAAGATCTAATACATTTTTTTTAGATCCTATTCTAATATCTATTCTAATACCTATTCTATTACAACGTGCCAGGAATCGAACCCTGAACTTCCCAAATCCCTCTCCACCTTTGTGCCGCTCGACCAAAGGTCACTTGGCGTATCTAATATATCTCTTTAAACTAAGATCTATCAATTTAATAAGTTTATATTGATGTCTTTTATTACATTGTCAGTGTATTCTTCTCTTAAATCTTGTAATCTCGTTCCTTAATGAAAAACTTAGTCATTTCCTAGAATTAGTTAACCTTACATGTTTAAAAAAAATAAGAAAAAGAAACGGAGAGTAATTTTTCTAGAATTAAGAGTAACTTGTTTTGGAGAAGGCGAATTGAATTGAGAGTAGTAATGACGTTGCTTTTTCTGTGTGAAAGTAGTTACGTTATAGCTAATATTGGAAGTTCCAACAGAGGGATGAAATTACAATTTAATCGAGTGTTACCGTATCAAACTAAAAAGAGAAAAGTACAATTTTAGTACCTGTGGTTTCGCACTTTTTGACATATGATCCTGTACTTCAAAAACGACTAAAAAAGTCCTGACGTTAGCTTCGGAGTATCACTTTTAGTCCTCCGAACCTAAATTCGTCCCGAACCTATGGAAAATTTCTTTTTCATCCCGTTTTTTTTACATTTTAGTCCCAAATCCCAAATTTTTTTTCAATTATATTTATTATATCCTAAATTCGTCCCAAACCTATGGAATTCCGGAAATACCCATCACCCGCTTCCGAATTTCAAAAAACGCTCAACATCAAAGTCGTAGATCTAGGTCTTACGGATCCTCTCGTTTTGGAATTGCTCGATTCGGAGTATGTATGCGAAAGTTATGATATTTCTACCGAAAGTCGACAAATTAAGCCTATCAATCCTAACACGTCACCTCTCCACCACCGCCCTCTCTTTCTCCCGACCGCCTCCCATATCCCACTCTCTTCTTCTTCTTCCCCTCGTCTCTTGTGAGGCGAGGTGTTACGACCCTCGCTAAATTTGTATTTGTCGTGACTACTTGGTCCGACCTTTGGTTATTTTGTTTCGATCGGTGTTCGAATCGTTGTATTGAATTCGTCGACTTTTGGGGGAATATGTGTAACTTTTTCGTGTGAACTCCGATTTAGATGATTTCAAGTCGGATAAGTTCGCAACACATTCGTCTACGACTTTTGTATTGTGAGTTTTGTGATTTGAGCCTTGCATTTTTGAGTTTTATGTGATTTCGGTTGGTATTAGGATTGATAGGCTTAGTTTGTCGACTTTCGGTAGAAATATCATAACTTTCGCATACGTACTCCGAATCGAGCAATTCCAAAATGAGAGGATCCGTAAGACCTAGATCTACGACTTTGATGTTGAGCGTTTGGTGAAATTCGGAAGCAGGTGAGGGGTATTTCCAGAATTCCATAGGTATGGGACGAATTTAGGATATAATAAATATAATTGAAAAAAAATTTGGGATTTGGGACTAAAATGTAAAAAAAACAGGATGAAAAAGAAAGTTTTCATAGGTTCGGGACGAATTTAGGTTCGGAGGACTAAAAGTGATACTCTGAAGCTAACGTCAGGACTTTTTTAGTCGTTTTTGAAGTACAGGATCATATGTCAAAAAGCGCGTAACCACAAGTACTAAAATTGTACTTTTCCCAACTAAAAAATCCTACCTTCCCCTATCGGAGGATCCGGATCCGAATCCTATCAAACTGAAAAATCCCACCTTCCCCTGTCGGCAATCTGGATTCAAATCCTATTATGTTTTTTTAATTAAAAGTTAACTCAAATTAAAAAGAAAAAGACAAAGTATGATGTCTTAAGGTTTACTAACTTTATACTCTTTCAGGCGTGCTGGTTGTTTCTTCGTACGCGGCGGCTGGACGCGGATCTGATTGGGAAGCAACTCTACGGAATCCGCCCAAGATTGGTTGCCCACCATAGTCTGGAACATATGTTTGTGCTCGGAGATGTCATCCACCTCTCTAATCGGGGAGCAATGTGCGGGGAGCGGGGTAGCACCCTCACTAAGTCCAACCAGATCCGTGCCAATCCTCACCACATCCTTATGCAATAGGTTCAGAGTAGCAGACGGACCCTGGGAGGAGGTATGGACAGGCGAGCGAGATTTGGCTTTTCCGCGCCTGTTAATCACGTCCACCCAAACTAGCTCAACCGGTGGCAAAGAGGTCTGCTTGTTGGTCGAGTACTGGATGAGATTAGAACTCTCCTCGAGTAAGCCTGGAACTGCCAAAGTCTGCCTTCTAGCCGAATCCTATTATGTTAAGTGCGCATTATATGGGCGGCGGCTTATAATGGAAAATGGCATCTCTCGTAGTGAATTAACGAAAGATATAATTAATCTGGTTGGTCACTTTAGTATTTCAACTTAACTCGTTGTCTTTCTTTCAGTTCTCAAGATACTTCCATGCGGTTTTGTAACTAAGATTCCTGAAGTTAATTAGTGTTATTTCCGCCAAGTGACCTTTGGTCCAGTAGCACAAGGGTGGGAAGGGGTTTGGGAAGTTCAAGATTCGATTGATGGCACGTTTGTAATAGAATAGGTATTAGAATAGGATTAAAAAAAATTAGTGTTCTTTCCATCTTTAATTTGGTGATCCTGTTCAAAATCCTGGCAGGAAATCCGAAGACCTTTACAGATATGGGTTACACAGAAAAGCAGTGGCCTAGTATTGGTGGAAGGTCAAAGCGGTGATCCATAATTTTGGCCTATCATTTTGTAGGTCATTTTTGCTAGTTATTTTTACTATGATAAATTTATGCTTATGCATTTATACTTCTGATGCAGGTGAGAGCTGATGATACGAAGGACGGAGTTGAAAAAGGGAGTGAGAGTTCCCGGGATGAAGTCTCATCTGTATCTTCTATAATAGATCTTCTACTAAGGATGGTCAGTAGCAGAGGTTTTGCGTGATTCCACTACAGGTGAGTGAAGCTAAAACCAGTTTGGCCTTCGCGTAAGCGATTGCGTGTTACCTATCTTATAAACGTGGCTCTTTCCGGTGTCTGGGCTGATGATACCTTGCACTTTCCTGATAGCCAAAGTCTCTTGTTCAAAATTAATGAGTTGGCGATGACATCTTTATGGAAAGAAGATTTTTTATTCACAGATACTTATGTGCCTGATATATCAGCAGATGTTGTCTCTCCCAGACAACAGCAGAGGATTATGAAAATGCAGTCAGAAGATGGCATTGCGGGAGTTAAACCGTCTAGTCGCGGAGCTGGAAGGAAGGAACTTGCAGCATGTAAACTCTAGTACCTTTTCCTGCCATAAATAACGAGACTTTTAGTTGATTATTTGCTGCAAACCTTTCCTAGGCTTTATAAGTGGCAGGTCATACAATATCGGAATGGATAACCAGGTTATGCTCAGGTTTTCTCCCAAAACGAATGCTGCCTTTTTATCTCTTCCCTTTTACTCGTCTTACTCGTTTAGTGATCTGATCGGTGGAACGCTAAAGTTTCTCCATGAAGAAGGGGCTTGAAGATGTCTGGAAGTAAGAACTGAACTAACATTATAGAATTTTGATTAATGAATACTATAACACCCTTCCTTAAATGAGTAATTTCTATAGGTTGCTTGTCTCAACTCACATCTATTACTGGCCGATTCTTGAAGCTGATGAGGTTCGTACGTTGCAGGTGTTAATAACACCGGAGACTTCAGAGACTATAAATCGACGATATGTTCATTCTTCTCGAAGAAATTCTCCAACAATTACCAAGGTACAGTCTTTGTTATTTCTCAGTTACAGCAAAATAATGACTAAACTTGTCTCCCGTTTATGTCTAACTTGTCATCTAATTCATTGATGAAGTACCAGATCTTCAGTTCTCCACTTCTCTTGTTTCCTTGAACTAAATAAATTCTTTGCTTTCCGCCTATGTCATATTTCCGTGCAATGGGTTTTACGATTTGACTTTTTCACAACCCCGAGGAATGTGGACTGGAGAAGGTAATGTTTGGCATCGCCCCTTGTCCAAGTATCAAAGTTTTGTGGTCATGGTCTCATGGAGAGTAAATACTATTAAATGGTGACATTTTCCAAATTTTGATCCCACTTTGGATTGGTTAATTTGGGTCAGTTGTAAAAAAAAAACAAACGGTAACAAAGTTGAAGGTGCCTATAACTAAATGAAAGTGATATATATGATTGGTTTTGCTTACACTATGATAGGGTTAACAGGGAAAAGCTCATGGTTGCAGCTGATATGAAGGAACTGAAATCCGAAAATAAGTGAAAATGAACATTTTTTACTTATTTAAGAAGGGTCGGGTCTGGATTCGGTTCTGGACGTGAAAAAAGTCCAGGACCGTTCTGGACAATTAAATAGTTTTTTCAATTGGATCAACTGGTTTTGCTAGTGTGTTAAAGTGGTTTTGCCAAGCGGATCAAGTGGTTTCTTCAAGTGATTTTTTCAAGCGGATCAAGTGATTTTTTCAAGCGCGGGATCAAGTGGTTTTTGCCAGTATGTTCAAGTGGTTTTGCCATTATGTTCAAGTGGTTTCGTTAGTGTGTTCAAATGGTTTTGCCAAGCGGATCAAGTAGTTTTTTCAAGCGGTTTTTACAAATGGTTTTTTCAATCAAATCAAGTGGTTTTTTCAAGCGGATCAAGTGGTTTTTTTAAATGGTTTTTTCAAGCGGATCAAGTAGTTTTTTCAATCACATCAAGTAGTTTTTTCAACTGAATCAAGTGATTTTTTCAAATAGTTTTTTCAACCGGATAAGTGGTTTTGCGGAAACACTTGACCCGCTTGAAAAAACCACTCGATCCTGACTTTAAAAAGTCCAGTACCGTCCTAAAAATTTGGTCCAGGACCGAATCCAGTCTCCCAATTGTGCCCTCTGTATATTGGTAGAAGCAACGGAGGACAATAGATAAGTTGTTGTGTTCAAATCATGATACTGTTGCATCTTTGAATTCAACGGGAACTTTTCTATTTTTTGTATGGCCTTCAATGTTTCACGAATTATTTTTGCATCCATGTACTAAAAGTTGTTTATAAAGAAAGAAAATTCATCTATTCCAATGACTTGTTGTTTTTGATTAGATACATAAATTTTAGAACGAATTGATTTTTGTTGTTTATAGTTACTTGCACAATAACAAAGTAATAAACTTAGATTAGTCAACACAATTACAATTACAATTACAATTACAAGGTGGTCTAAAAAATTTGATATACTAATGGAGTGTGCTTCGAGAATCATATCTATTACCCTTCTCAAGGGCTGAGCCTTAAACCGGAAAATACTGTGAAACCAAGCCAAACGACGTCGTTTAAGTGAAAGGTATAAATATAACTAAACACAAGTTTTGACCACCACAAAAAACCTAACCTCCTAGCTTCTCGATTCCTTCCTCCGCCTCTCGAACTACGTAGCTCCTCCTCGTGTTTACCATCCCCGTCGTCCGCAGCTCCTCCTCTCTTCTGGAGTCGCTCCTCACTCCTCAAATCGCCATAAAACCCTAAAATCCCAAATCGCCCAAAAATCCTTCATAGGTTTACTCAACTCACCGACAACTTGTGTAGGGGAGACGCTTCCTTGTTTTACTTTTCCGTAGGTGAGATATCGCTTTGGAGATGCATTTTTTTATTTTATTTTTTATTATTAAACTTTTGGATTTGCATTTTGTTAATTGAATGTAGAAATCTGAATATTTGGGAAATACATTGTAATTCTCTATTCTTAAAGTGAATTTGAACCCGTTTTGATATATTTTCTTCTGTTTGAAATTGTATTTTGCATTTATGGGTCAAAGTCAAAGGGGCCCGCCCTTACATTAACTCGCGTGGAACAAAGCAAGTCGTCTCTTTAGTTAAATTATAACTATATCTTTACTAATTGATTTACATGTATGTTATTGATATGTTTTTCTCTATCGTATTGCATATAATTTTAAGTCACTTTTTGCCCTCTCTTTTTTTTTTTTCTTAAACGATTAAATTTTATTAATATTATTATCATGTGCCAGAAAGAGACTACACAGTCCGTCGCTTTAATTCTAATGCGGCAGCAATCAAAAATAACAAAAAATAAAAGTGCCGAAGATAACAAAATTATTTTCAATTTCCTCGATCACAAGCAATGTCCAATTGGGCACAAATAATCGCGTCCAGAACACAGCAAATTAGTCCAAACTAGAGCAATGTAAAACATTAAGTTACATCCCCAATCAATAAAACGCAATAATCTCGAGCCCAGAAAATTACCCACAGAAAAGACAATAAAGAAAGAAGCCCACGACGTCTCCCAGTTAAATTAATTAATTAATAAAATTAGCCCAATTATATTTTTTTTGAAGAAATCGGGTTGTTAATATTATTTATTGGTTGGGAACTATGCACTCTTCTTCTTGAAATACCTCAGTTAAATTAACTATTAAAAATTTTAATCAAGAAGATCCACGTGGAATATGTTCTTATAACAAAACACAAACTAATCCTGTTGTTCTTCCATGTTACAAATTAATCAAGAGGAGTAATTTGTCACTTTCAGGAAACTATTGGGTGAGGCAATTCAACGAACAGATGGAGTGCGCAGGTGAAAGTTGCTGGACATTGGAGACTCGCAAGTACATGAAGTTCGCGATAGAACAGGTAACAGCATATTCTGATTCCATTGTCGAAAAATTTTGAAGATCCTTTCTTATAATGTTGCTTACGATGATCCGAAAATTGCAGGCGAAGCATGCTTTAGAATGTCTTGAGGTGCCTGTTGGGTAAGCCACCTATGTCCATTTGTTCCGGTGTTCGAAGAGATGTTGTTGTATGCTTTAGAAATTGTTGTAGGTTCGGGTTTGATGCTTTCTTTTTTGCAAGTATATTTGTGTCGAGATTGTATGTTTTTTCTGCTATTGGCATTGACGTCGAGCTATTGGTTCATTCCGCTAGCAAGGACCCCGCTCCAATATCGAGTCGTATGTAATTACCAGTAGAAGTATCTTTGAACTTTCTTGATGCTGCGTTGCTCGATTTGTAGTTCAACTAGTTAAAAATGTCGGCAGGCAATTTTTGGCATCAGAATTCCTTACTCTTCGTGACATTTCTTGCAATCCACAAGCATTTTGGTTGTGATTGTTTTTGGGGGAAGAGGTTGTTTTACCGTAATTAACTTCGTCTGTCCAGTTGTGTTATCATTGAAGATGGAGAAGTCATTGCATCTGGGAGGAACCGGACAACAGAAACAAGAAATGTAAGTTGATCAACTTCTGCATCAGTTATTTACTCTTACAAAGATGTTCATCGTATTGTCTTTCATTAAAATACTTTTAGCACCAATCATTTTGGGCTAAATATGCCACGGGAACATATTGTCTGCTTGCTTTGTACTAAAAGACATCACAACATATAGAAATGGATTGAATTTAGAAAGAGAAAAATGGGAGTAGGCGCATTTCATCCAAACAGATATTGAAGCCCCAAACGAAATCAAAAGTTGTTTGTAGCATTTTCGCTACTTTGCACGACGAGACTTTCTCACTGGCGCTCGTCATTTCTCAGGATTTGCAATGTATTGTATTCCAAATAATTCATCTCTTGCTGTTACTTTCTTTAAGAATACAGTTCTGAGCCATACAAAAAAACAATGCAGTTTTAATCATACAAAAAAAAAAATATTGTTCTGCACTTGCTGGAGTTCAAATGACTTATAAGTCATAAATGAAGTGGCACAGGCAACAAGGCATGCGGAAATGGAAGCCATTGATAGTCTTCTTGAGCTGTGGCAGAGAAATGGACTTTCGACGTCTGACGTTGCCGAGAAATTCTCAAAATGCACCCTTTATGTGACATGTGAACCATGTATTATGTGTGCTGAAGCTCTATCAATTCTTGGTTAGCTTTCCTTCTTTGTTAACAATTCCCTCGAGGTAATTCACGTATCTCTGCCTTTTCTGGCTTTAATTAAACGTGTGTAATCTGTTTCGCAGGTATCGGTCAAGTGTATTACGGCTGTGCAAATGAGAAGTTTGGTGGATGTGGATCAGTACTCTCATTGCATTTAAGCACCTGTCAGCCAGATGGCAGGTTGTTTAACTTCCCAGCCCTTTCATGAATTATTTTGTATTGTTTGACTTCGGGAACTTATCAATTGTTTCAATATCTTACCATGATGTCTCTGCTTTGTTTTCCTGACTTTAGCCAAGCTGCGAAGCGTACGGGTTTCAAATGTATTGGAGGCATAATGGCATCTGAAGCCGTCTCTCTTTTCCGAAGCTTTTACGAACAAGGGAATCCTAATGGTAAGACTCCACAAAGTTGAACTCATACATTCTACCAAGGAGCAACAGAACATAACCAAAACGGTTGGAATCGGACGAATATTAGGGAAAGAACAGCTTTTTGGTAGTGAACAACAACAAAATGATTCGATTTCTTATGATTGTTTATCTGAGTATGAAGTCTTGACATTTTGATGCGTGGTACCCTCTGCGCATATATTACCAGCGCCGAGTTCAGCAGCTCAACTTAAATCTGATACTTTCGTTTTGTCTTTCTATTTTCAGCTCCAAAGCCGCACAGGCCTGTAGTTCAAAGGGAAACGATCAAGTGAAAACTGTCAGCTGGTTCTGGTTTTCTATCCTCCCCTTCTTTGATTTGGAGATTTGGAGAAGGGAATGGTTTAATTTTTTGTATTACTTGGTACGCACCGGACCAATTAATATAGATTCAGATATGGCCTATGATGCTTAGATACTAACTACCATTGTAGGAGCCAATTTGGTATAATGGTATCCCCTTCCAGAGATTCTTTTCTTGCCTATGTTCTAATTTTCTAGGTTGTTCTTTTATACATTTTCATTACTTCTGTTCCACACGTTCTTTTAAAAGTTTGCTACATGTTCGCCGGAAATTTCAGAGTTTAAATACTAGAAATTAACTTATATCTTTAGGAATGACCATAGGTAAGATCCCAATATAATCTATAGGATTCAAATTTTTATTCTTTTATTTTAGGGTGGACCTAAATTTTTGTCTTTATTTTCTTTAAAGAAGAGAATTCGGGCAAGATCTACATCCTAAAATATCAAAAGACGCTGCGAGTCACTCTGCAGGTCCTTAGTTTAAAAAAAATATTTTACAATATTTTAATTAACTATGTGTCGTATCCGCGGATCCATAATTTTTTTTCTTAAATTTCATATGACTACTAGCTTTCATTACTCATCAAACCTACAATTCACCATAATTATGTTAGCTCTAACTTTGAAGGAATAAAAAAGAAAAAGACAAATCAAAATATCCAAGTTGATATTAACTTCGTCAATAATTGAAGTAAATTTCATAATATTTTTTGTTCCAATTCAAAACTAAACAATTAATTTTTCGTGAATGAACAATTACACACAAAAAATTGACATCATAGAATTGCAAAATAACAATCTTTGAATAAAAATAGGAATTTGAAAAAAAAAATGAAACAATATCGAGTTATTGATCAAGGTCTTTACACATTTATAATTCTTATGAATCTTTTTTATTTGTTCCGATCTTTAATAACTTATATTTTATAGTCGAACAAATAAAATAACATACAAGTCTCACATTTGAAATTAAGTCTTGGTTGAATTTTTTTTTAGAAAGATGTTTTGGTTAATTGGAGTTTAAAGATGTTACTTTGTCCCTTTCTTATATCAAGTAGTTAGAGGAACACAAGAGACTACGGCAAGTATATTTTTTGTCTTTTGCGATAAAACTTTATATATATATATATATATATAATCTTAAAATTTTGATATCAGATTCAAAATTATTTTAAGATTATATATATATATATATAAAGTTTTATTATGAGTACAATCATGGGCAACATATTTTTCTCCAAGTTCAAATAAATATCTCGACAAATGTAAATTAACACACATAATGTGAACCACCAACTACCCGTTCAGACCAATTTGAAGATGTACAAAACTAATTTCTCCCGACACGAAACGACGCAGTACGGCCACAGCCAAAAACCAATCAAAAACCCTAGTAAAACCCTTGTTCCCCTTTTTTTCCATTGTGCCCCTTTTCTCCTCTTAGGTGCTTATATATATAAATCTGCTTCACTCCGCAGCTATCTCTCTCTCCTCACCAAAGTCCTTAACCCCAAAAATATCTCCACCTCTTTTAGGTTTAGGGTTTAAGCCGCCTCCATGGGGAAGTCCAGCAAGAAACCCGCCACCAAAGTACGCGACTTTACCTAATTATTGGCTAAAGATTGAGTCTTTGTATTGATTTGGTTGGTTTTCTTTTTGTGGGTATAATTTTTTTGATCTTATGGTGTTGTTTTTTTCTGGGTTTTTTTTTGTAGGTTGAAGCTGTTCCCGCTGTGGTAACTCCTGCCTCCAAGCCGTTGAAGAAAGGTACGGTCTTTGGTTGTTTAAGCTCATTTTGCGTTTTTTTTCAGGATAAGGGTTTACTGCTATTTGGATGTGTTAATCAGTTGAGGGATGTGGTTAGGTACAACTCTTTTTGTCAGTTAAGCTCCCTTTGCGTTGTTTCGGGTTTTGGGTTTACGGTTATTTGGCTGTGTTAGTCAGTGAAGGGTGTGGTTAGGTAGAGCCCCTTTGATCGGCTAAACCCTTTTTGCGTTGGTTGGGTTGTTGGTTTTGGTATTTAGTGTTCGTTAGGTGGTGAAGAGTGGTTACATTTGACGGGGTTTGGTTCTTGTTGCATTGGTTATGATGGTGATTGTTTATGGTTATTTGGCTGTGTTAATCAGTGAGTGGTACGGTTACCCCTTTTATTGGTGAAGCCACTTTCCATTGTTTTAGGTTCTGGTGCTTACTGTTTGTTTGTTGGTGGGATTTGGTTTTTGTTGTATTAATTGTGATGTTTGTTGTTGTTGTGGCGAATTGGTATTGTAGGCAAGAGAGAGGCAGAGGAAGCTCTGGAGAAGGTTGTGAGTGCGAAAAAGGTAAAGAAGGATGTTAAGAAGGTTGTTGAGGAGAAGGTTGTAGTTAAGACCGTGAAAAAGGTTGAGTCTTCTAGTTCGGATGACTCGTCCTCTGAGGAAGAACAGAAGGTAAAATTAGTGTGTGCCTGATTTTTCTTTCATTGGTATTGAACTTGGGTGTCTTTCGTTGTGAGGTTTATATTTATCTATATGATCAGGTCGTAGCTGTGACCAAGAAGGCTGTTAAGCCTCCTGTTGTAGAATCTAGCAGTGAGGAGGATTCCTCTTCAGACGAGGTGTGTGTATGTTGTCATTATGATTTGACAAAATTGTACAAGCTGCTAATTAACAAGATTATGTTGGCGTTTGATGTGTCCCATCTGTCTTCAGGAGCCTGCTGCTAAGAAAATAACTGTCCCTGCTAAAAATGGTTCAGTTGTTGCTAAAAAGGGGAAAGAAAGTAGCAGTAGTTCTGATGAGTCTTCTGATGAAGAGGAGGTGAGCATCCTTTTTCAGCTTTTGTGGGATTTGTTTGTGCTGCTTTGTCCTCTTGACGGTCTAGTATATTCATATTTTTCCAGAAGCCTGCTGCCAAGAAAACTGTTCCTGTGAAAAATGGTTCAGTGGGTGCCAAGAAAGGAAAAGAAAGCAGTTCAGATGAGGAAACTGATGACTCTTCTGACGAAGAGGAGGTGAATCTGCTTGCTGCTTTGTAAAACATATTTGAAACACCTTTTCCTGTTTAATTTTTTATGTTTTCCTATGTTGTTTCCATTTAGAAACGCAAAGGTTTCCATGCTTTTATCTAATACTTTATATTTGGATATAAATCTCTTTCTGACCTTTGAAATACATGAATGCAGGAGACCCCAAAGAAGGCTTCTGTTGCAGGCAAAGTACCCGCTGCAGCAGCCAAAAAGGTTGAAGAATCCAGTGATTCTTCTGATGAGAGTGATTCTGATGATGATAAGGTGCTGCACTGATTTTTTTACTCTACTATTTGTAAATTCATGGGATAGAAATCACGTTGTCCTTGAAATCAAGCAAAACAAGTTGAATAAATTTGTTTGCTTTCACCTGCCACCGTGGTCTGATAAGTTTGTTTTTCTGTAGTTTTAACTATGATCTGAAATACTTGGTGTCTTGGTCTAATTATAATAATTTGTATTTGCACAGGCCCCAGCTCCAAAGGCTGCTGCTCCTACAACAAAGAAGGCTGAAGTTGAATCTGAATCTTCTGAGGAGGATAGTGATTCTGATGAAGAAGATGCAAAACCTTCAACTCAAACTAAGGTATAACGTTATTTGATTGGTTGAAATTTAAATCTTCTTTGTTACAAATCCATTTATTTGTTATTTTGGTTAAGCTGATCAAATTGTGTGGCAAAAGGTTGCTAGCAAAAAGGAGAGCAGTAGTGAAGAGGAGAGTTCGGATGAAGAAGATAGTGATGATGACAAACCAGCTAAAATAAATAAGGTAACTAATACTTGATTTTCTGATGATATATGCAAGTACTTGTTCTTCAGTTTTGCATGATGATTTTCTTGGCGATCAGGATAATGACGTAGAAATGGTTGATGCGGTGACGCCAGCCTCTAAGAAAGCAAAACCTGCAACAGTCGTAAGCTCCAATTTCCATTTTATTTATTTATTTTGATGTTGTGTTTCTTCTACTGAACTACTTACTTGTTTATGTAGCCAACTACTCCAGCTACTGAAGGGACAAAGTCTCTGTTTATGGGAAACTTAGCTTTTGATGTTGATCGATCTCAGATGTATGTTGTGTCTAACTTGATTTTTAAAAGCCTTTATTAATGATTCGCTTGGCTGAAATTACTTTTCCCTATTCAGTGTGGAATTCTTCAAAGAGGCCGGTGAGGTTGTTGATGTCCGTTTGGCCCTTGACCATGACCAGAGGCCCAAGGGTTATGGACATGTGGAGTTTTCCTCTGCAGAAGATGCACAGAAGGTGTGTTGTTGGGGTGCTTATTACTATTCATGTTTCTTCATCTCTGCTAACTATTTTCCAGTTAATTTGATTGCTCATCTGGCTTTTGGCTCTGCGTAACACATTTTGCTGTTTCCAGGCAATGGAATACAATGGTGAGAGTTTATGTGGCAGACCTATTAGACTAGATCTTGCAAGGGAGAGAGGAGCTGTAACACCTTCCAGCGGGTACATGTTATGCCTGCTATGTATTTCTCTCTTCTGTTTGTCATGCAATCCCTTTTCTCATCTATTGAGTATTGTAGGAGGGAGAGTTATCAGAGGGGAGGGCAAGGAGGGCAGGTGCCAAATGTTTTTGTGAGAGGTTTTGACAAGTCTCAGTCAGAGGATGATGTAAAGTTTTATCCCAGATATTTTTATGATAGATATAATTTAAGATTTGCTTTAATTTTCCTTGCATATGGTTTACATTGTGCTTGTTATATTATATTGTTTGCAGATCAGGGAAGCTTTGACTGAGCATTTTTCGTCTTGCGGAGAGATTGGAAGAATCAGCATTCCTCCGGATTATGACAATGGTGGCGTTAAAGGGTACGCGTTTTCACTGTCACCAAGTTCAGCAGGTTCCCTCTCGGTCTATTTTGCAATGTAGGGCAATACTGACTTAACGATTTTCTTCAGGATGGCTTATATCAGCTTTGGAGACATCAATGCTGTCAACAAAGCCTTAGAGCTCAATGATAGTCAACTTGGAGACCAGTGGTTGACTGTGCAAGAGGCAAGGCCAAGGGACAGTGGTGGTGATGGAGGCTATAGCGGTGGAAGAGGTGGAGGCCGAAGTGGAGGACGAGGCAGTGGAGGCTGGAGCGGAGGCAGGGGTGGAGATCGCGGCGGCCGGTTTGGTTCAAGGGGCCGTGGAGGCAGAGATGGTGGACGAGGATTTGGTCGTGGTGGCCGAGATGGTGGACGAGGATTCGGCGGCCGTAGTGGTGGCAGAGACGGTCGAGGCGTTACTGGGGTGGCTGCTGGAAAAACCAAGAAGTTCAACGACGACGAATGAACGGCCGAAGAACCACTTTCGGTGGTAGTTTTTTTGCCATAATATTTTCGCCCCCGACCTATCCAGCGCTCCAGAGTTTTGGTCTTTAACTTGCTTATTTGTCTTTCTTTTGGAACACATTTGTACCCGCCGTGGATTTACCTATCTGAACTCTAGTAGTATTATGCTTGCTTCTTTACCAAGTTTTTTTAAGTGTACGGTGATTGTACTTGCAGAGATTTCTATGTAATACTAAAACACCATTTCTATTCTGCCTGTCATTTCCTATTTACCTTATTCATTAGTGAGTTGATGGTTATGAATTGCATAAGCATACTTAAAAGCTTATTCTTCACCGACTAGAAAAACCAAACCAATAAATTTTGGGTTTTAACTATTAAGAAAAAATAGTGATATATTTGTTTAGGGAGTTTTATCATATTGGTTTTTCTTTAGAAGTCGATTCTCCACTAATTCATTAGCCAAATTGAACTAATAAGTTTTGGGTTCAAGTTCTTTTAGTTAGTATTATTATCTAGTTTAAATCTGATTTAGTTAGTCCTTGTGTCATTCGAGATTTTGACAAATGTATAAGATTCAAATTTTGGGATAAAAATTCACCACAGATAAAAACTTTTGGTGAATCTAAGAGTAATACATATCTATTAGCTTGGTATATATAATTTGCAAAATACATCTTGACGAAGGGTTTAAGATCCACGGTGAAGGGGATGCCTTACCTCCAACATTGTAGAAGTTGTCTCGTTACAATGAAAACTGTGCAATGTTTTGTCTAGATTGCTATCAGGGCAAGTGGTAACTATGCACTGTGATCTTAGCCTGAGGTCCTTCCTGGACATAGATGAAGATGCACTCTGCGCCGGGTTTCAGGACCCTCTGCGTGGTAGGAAGCTCGTACGTGTGATCCCCCGGAGCCGGAGTTAGGCCCAAAATGGACCCCCGATAAGTTGTACATTGACAGCTCGAGATCCGCAACAGGTTTCTTAGACACGTTCTTGATGACCAACTTGTGACGGTAGTACGTCGTGGTTCCGGCCATCCAAGTGTTGGTCACGAACGAAGGAACTCAACAGGTGCAGCTGCAGCATAAGATATGACATTGTTAGCAATCCATCTTAGTGTGTTTTTTCTTGTTAGAACTCGAAAGTAATTTCATTGCGATCAACTGGTAGAGTCGGCTTCGGTTTGGGCTTTCCATAACCAGGTGTTTGCAGTTTTGTGACTGGTTTTGGTTTCGGATGGTATACTGCAGATGTTCGAATCATCAGGACAAGTTTTGAAGACTAACCCCGGAATGAAAAGTGTATGTTGGCTATATCTTACCCTTGTTTCCGGAGATGCCGTGCAACTTGGCAAAGAGTCCAACAAGAGGAGCAGTTCCAGTGATGGTGGGCTCGTCTGTTCATAATCAGAACGTATCAGAGAAGTTATCATTGTTATCAGGACCTCCAACCAAGGCTCCATATATAATGTTCGGATGGCCGGCGATACCACGTCTCGAAACCTTGTGCACATTCCACAACCGAGTGCAAGAAGAACACAGATTTAGCAGCCTGAAGTAGGATAACAGGATCAGTGAGCTGCAAAATTCAGCAGAGGCAACATGGATCCAGCGATTCGGTTGTCGGATGTACCCGAGGCTCGGCAAAGTTTAGGACCTCCTGAGGTTGAACTTTGACAAGTAAGCTTGGTGTTTGCTGCAGCTAGAATGTCCGAGTAGAACTGCTTGGCATTTTCAGGTTGGTAATGGTAGCAATTAATATGCATATAGGATGTCTCGAATAGATTGGTCTGTCCAATTCACTCATTTCCTATTTCGTTTAGTTAGTTTCTGATGATACATACTAAACACACCTCACATATTTCCTAATTGTCTTGCCCACAATTTTGTAGAACGTAACTCTTAAATTCCAATTCCTAATTAAAATGTCCTTCAATATTCGTGGAAATCTCTATTTTCTATCAATTAATAGGCCAAGCTTTTGTATTTGAAGGGTAGATGTGTTATTTACTCTACTTTAAATTGAAATTCATTTTCTTTGTTGTTTTAGTTTATTTCGGGTTAATTTCAAAAAATCGAGTGTATGATCTAATTTTTTTGGTTGGGTTAGGTTAGGTTTTTACAAATTTGATACGACGGATCGGGCGAATAAAAATTTTGACCAATTTGTATGGTACGACTTGGTGGATTATTGCAATTTTTTTTTATTACAAATTTATAAGGTTTGACCGGGTGAATCAATTAAAAATTGTATAATCCCTAGGGTCCATACGGGCTGATAGAGTCAAAAACTAAAAACCAATTCGTATTTTTCAACATGGTGGTTTGATTTAAATAACTGACCAATTCGTGCAATCAACCCAATGACTCGATTGAAAAACTTAACCAATCCGTATTGTCCAACCAGATAGATTGATTCAAAAATTGACCAATCTATAATGTCCGATTAGGTAGATTGATTTAAAAATTGACCGATCCATATGGTCTGACCAAATTTGATCCGGTTAGAAGTGACTCCCTTACCACTATTTCTAGTCAAGATATTCTCTACATGTTGGCCAATTTGTTTCATAACTAGTATAATTTTATTTGTTATTTAAATTATTTCAGATTAATTTAGAAAAATGGAGTGTAAGATCTGATTTTCATTTTTTTTGGATTGGGGTAGGTAAAATCAGGTTCAATGGTTTGAGTAAAAAAAATTGACCAACCCCACCCAGAATATATTATGATTCATGGTTAGATTGGTTGGATCACATATTTAGAACAATGTTAATATGTTATTTGAAAATTTCATTCATTTTTTCCAAATAAAATAAAATTTAAAAAATTAAATCTATTATCATCTACTTACCTCTTCAATCCAACTGAGCAACCCTAAATCAAAATAATAAAAGGTCATTTCATATGTTTCATCCGGAGGTATTAGTTTCATTTGGATTGAAGAGGTAAGTAGATGATAATATATTTTATTTTATTGTGATGAAATGAATGAATTTTTTTCACCTTGAAATATTTTGATCATCATATACAGTATCTAAAAATACATTTTTAACTTGTATTTAAAATTAAAACTGATTATAAATTTTCAAAAATTAACGATTCAATTTCTCCGATTTCAATTCTAAATTAACCGATTTAGTATCCGTCCGGTATCGGTAAAAAATCAAAAAACAACCCAATCTTTTTTGTAGTTTTCATTCACCTCCCTCGTCTCCTTCTTCTCGCCGCCTCCGCTTCCTTCCCAATAACACAACCCACCGAGACCGACCATGACCAACCCAAAACCCGAAACCGGAACCTAATAACCCCAAAACGACACCGCACCGACCAATGGAGTCCTCGTCCCCGATCGTGCTGGAGGACTTCGGGCAGAAGGTTGACCTCACGCGCCGGATCCGCGAAGTTCTCCTAAACTACCCGGAGGGAACAACCGTCCTCAAAGAACTCATCCAGAACGCCGACGATGCCGGCGCCGCCCACGTCCGCCTCTGCCTCGACCGCCGAACGAACCGAAACCCCGGCCCGTCCCCCTCCTCCCTCCTCTCCCCCGCCCTCGCCGAGTTCCAACCCCGCCCCGCCCTCCTCGCCTTCAACGACGCCGTCTTCACCGAGTCGGATTTTGTCAGTATCTCCCGGATTGGAGGGAGCGCAAAGGCCTCCGCGGCTCAGTCGTGGAAGACTGGTCGTTTTGGGGTCGGGTTCAACTCTGTGTATCATCTCACGGACTTGCCTTCTTTCGTTAGTGGGAATTATGTTGTTTTGTTTGATCCTCAGTTAGGGTTTCTGCCTAACGTGTCGTCGGCGAACCCGGGGAAGCGGATTGATTTTGTTAAGACAGGTGCATTGAGGTATTATCGGGACCAGTTCGAGCCGTTTGTTGCGTTCGGGTGCGATATGGAGAGTCGGTTCGAGGGGACGTTGTTTCGGTTCCCGCTCCGGAGCGTGGAGCAGGCCGAGAGGAGCCGGCTCTCGAGGCAGGCTTATAGCGAGGAGGATGTGATGTTGATGTTTCAACAGCTTTTCGAAGAGGGAGTGTTTTCGTTGCTGTTTTTGAAGAATGTGGTGAGCGTGGAGATGTATGTGTGGGACAGTGGAGAGGTGGAGCCAAGTATGTTGTACTCATTTAGGGTGGGGACGGGTGGTGGGGATGTTGTTTATCATCGGCGGGCGTTGCTTAGATTGGCTAGGGAGGAGGAGGGAGAGGGGTGTTTGGATGGTTATGAGGTGGAGTTTGTTAGTGAGGATGTTGGGGTGGGGAAGAGGGAGGTCGATAGGTTTTTTGTGGTGCAGAGCATGGCTCCGGGGAGTAGTAGGATTTGTTCATTTGCAAAGAAGGCGGAGAAGGAGTATGATATGCATTTGCTTCCGTGGGGCGCGGTGGCAGCTTGTGTGTCTGGTGGCTCGGGTTCGGAGGATGGCTGCAATGGCGGTGGAGGTGATTTGAGGGTTGGTAGGGCATTTTGTTTTCTGCCTTTGCCTGTGAGGACCGGGCTGAGTGTTCAAGTGAATGGCTACTTTGAGGTGGCGTCGAATCGGAGAGGGATATGGTATGGCGCCGACATGGATAGGAGTGGGAAGGTGCGATCTGTTTGGAATAGGCTACTTTTGGAGGATGTCATAGGTCCTTGTTTCAAACGGTTGTTGCTTGGGATGAGAGAACTTTTGGGGCCTACAGAAAAGTACTACTCATTTTGGCCTGTCGGGTCTTTTGAGGACCCGTGGAGGATTTTGGTTGATCGCATATTTAAGGAAATCAGTGATGCTCCCGTGCTGTACTCAGAGGTTGGAGGAGGGAAATGGGTGGCACCAATGGAGGCCTTTCTTCATGATGAGGGGTTTGGTAGAAGTGCAGAGCTTGGCGAGGCTCTGTTGAAGCTTGGCATGCTGATTGTTCATTTGCCTGCTCGATTGTTTGATATGGTTCTGAAGTGTGCTTCTGCTTACCAGCAAAAAGTGGTTACTCCCGAGACAGTCCGGCGTTTTCTTAGGGAGTGTAGAGATTTGACCACACTGAGCAAATCTTGTAAGCTTGTGTTGTTGGAATACTGCCTTGAAGATCTGATTGACGATGATGTTGGTGTTGAGGCGGGTGGGCTGCCTCTTCTACCTTTGGCGAATGGTGGTTTTGGATCTTTCTCTGTTGCCTCACGGGGCAAATCACCATTTTTCATTTGTAACGAATTAGAGTATGCTCTGCTTGAGAGAATTTCTGATAGACTAATTGAGCGAGATGTACCCAGGAACATACTGGATAGACTTTCTGCTATTGCAAAATCTTCAAAGGCAAATCTCTGTGTTTTCAGCATTCAGCATTTCATTTCTTTTTTCCCTAGTTTGGTACCCAGAGAATGGAGATATAGCAGCAAAGTTTTGTGGGATCCAGATTCTCATCGTGATCATCCCTCTTCAAAATGGTTTCAGCTCTTTTGGCAATATCTTCAGACAAATTGTGATAATATATCTATGTTTAGTGATTGGCCCATTTTGCCATCCACATCTGGGCATCTTTACCGTCCTTCAAAACAATCAAAACTGTTGAATGCTAATGGACTTCCAGCTTTGATCCAGGGAGCGCTTTTCAAGATTGGGTGCAAGATGCTGGAACAATCCTGTGGTGTTGCACATCCGGATTTGTCACTGTATGTATGTAACGCAGATTGTGCAGGTGTCTTGGAATGCATATTTGATGCCATTGCGTCTGATGGTAGCCTGATACAAGTGCCAGTTAGCGACTTGGTTGCTGAGGAGAAGGATGAGCTCCGTTCATTTCTTCTTGATCCTAAATGGTATATTGGGGGGTCTATTGATGGTTCTCTCATGAGAAATTGCAGGAGGCTCCCTATTTATAGAGTTCATAATAGAGGATCTGACCAAGAAATTCATTTTGATGAACTGGAGAATCCTTTGAAGTTCTTACCGCCCTTGGGTGTTCCTGAACGCTTTCTTGACAGCATGTTTATTATAAGCTCCTCAAGATCTGAAGATGAGATCTTTTTGAGATACTTCGGGATGGAGAGAATGCGGGAGGCGCATTTTTACAGAGAGCAGGTATTTGTTAACATCAGGGAATTGGAACCTGAGGTTCGAGACAGCATTATGCTTTCTGTGTTGGAAAAGTTGCCTCAATTGTGTGTTGATGATATGACTCTTAGGGATACGTTGAGAAGCTTGGAGTTTGTTCCGACAGCTGCAGGTTCCATGAAGTCTCCGTCGAGGCTGTATGATCCTCGTAATGAAGAGTTGACAGCTTTATTAGAAGATCGTGACAATTACCCTTCTGGTGCTTTCCAAGAACCTCAAGTGTTGGATATGCTTTGTGGTTTAGGTTTGCGAACATCTGTTTCTCCTGAAACTATCCTTGACAGTGCTCGGCAAGTGGAACGATTGATGCAAGAAGACCAGCAGAAGGCACATTATAGAGGTAAAGTACTTCTTTCTTACATAGAAGCGAATGCTATGAAGTGGATGCCCGACCAATCAAAAGATGATGGAGGAGCGGTGAACAGAATATTTTCACGGGCTGCAACTGCATTTAGGCCTCGCAACATGAAATCAGACCTTGAGAGGTTCTGGGTTGATTTACGGATGATCAGCTGGTGCCCAGTTATGATATCTGCTCCTTTTGAGGCCTTGCCGTGGCCTGTTGTATCCTCTGCCGTGGCTCCTCCAAAGCTTGTAAGATTACAAGCTGACTTGTGGCTTGTCTCAGCTAGTATGCGGATATTGGATGGAGAATGCTCTTCCACAGCTTTATCCTATAACCTGGGGTGGTTGTCTCCCCCAGGAGGCAGCACAATTGCTGCCCAGTTGCTTGAACTTGGGAAGAACAACGAGATAGTGAATGATCAGACACTCCGTCAGGAGCTTGCCTTGGCAATGCCTAGGATATACTCCATAATGTTGAGCTTGGTTGGATCTGATGAGATGGATATCATGAAAGCGGTCCTTGAAGGATCACGTTGGATTTGGGTGGGAGATGGATTTGCTACATCGGATGAGGTTGTCCTTGATGGGCAACTTCACTTGGCTCCGTATATACGTGTCGTACCGACAGATTTAGCTGTTTTCAAAGAACTTTTCTTGGATCTTGGTGTACGAGAATATTCTAAGCCTACTGATTATGCAAATATCTTGGGTCGAATGGCTGCTAGAAAAGGTTCATCTCCTTTGGATTCAAAGGAACTTAGGGCTGCCATTTTGATTGTTCAGCATCTGGCTGAAGCTCATCTGCATACTCAGGGGATGAAAATCTTTTTACCAGACATTTCAGGAAGGCTATTTTCTGCTGCTGACTTGGTCTATAATGATGCTCCCTGGCTGCTTGGCCCCGATGAGCATGACTTCTCACTCGGTGGTGCTACCAACTTGGCTCTATCTGCAAAGAGGACGACTCACAAGTTTGTCCATGGAAACATCTCTAATGAAGTTGCAGAGAGGCTTGGTGTCTGTTCACTTCGTAGGATTTTACTTGCCGAGAGTGCTGATTCTATGAACTTAAGTTTGTCTGGTGCTGCTGAAGCTTTTGGACAACATGAGGCACTGACTACAAGACTTAAACATATACTTGAAATGTACGCAGATGGACCTGGGATTCTCTTCGAGTTAATTCAGAATGCTGAGGATGCTGGGGCTTCTGAGGTGATATTTCTCTTGGATAAATCACAGTATGGAACTTCTTCTGTTCTCTCCCCTGAAATGGCTGAATGGCAAGGCCCGGCTTTATACTGTTTCAATGATTCAGTTTTCAGTGCCCAAGATCTTTATGCAATCTCACGCATCGGTCAAGAAAGTAAACTTGAAAAGCCTTTCGCAATTGGACGATTTGGACTCGGATTTAATTGTGTTTATCATTTCACTGATATTCCTGCATTTGTGTCTGGGGAGAATGTTGTCATGTTTGATCCACATGCCTGCAATTTACCTGGGATCTCCCCTTCTCACCCCGGTTTACGTATTAAGTTTGCTGGGAGAAAGATTTTGGAGCAATTTCCTGATCAGTTTTCTCCTTTCCTACATTTTGGTTGTGACTTGCACCATTCATTTCCCGGCACCCTCTTCCGCTTCCCTCTTAGAAGCTATACTGCAGCTCAACGCAGCCAGATAAAGAAGGAATCATATGAGCCTGCAGATGTCATGTCTCTTTTTGAATCATTTTCTGGGGCTGCTGCCGATGCTTTGCTTTTCTTACGGAATGTGAAGAAAATCTCCATCTTTGTGAAGGAAGGGAATGGAGATGACATGCAACTGTTACATCGTGCGCAGAAATCCTGCATTGCCAATCCGGAAACAGAATCAAGTGGTCCAAGTGATGTCTTTAGACTCACTGATCAAGGTCAGCATGGCCAGCTGGATAAAGATCAGTTGCTCAAAAGATTGAGCAAGTCTGTTGGTAAAAGTGTGCCATACAAATGCCAGAAAGTTGTCGTGACAGAGCAAACGCAATCTGGTTTTCTGTCACACTATTGGATAACTGGTGAATGCTTAGGGCGTGGGCAAACTGATACCAGTTTTGCACCCACAGAGAAGAAAGCTCCAAGATCAATTCCTTGGGCTTGTGTTGCTGCTTATATCGAATCTATTCAGAGGAACGTTGAGTCTAATGACATCTCAAGCTCGGATGGTGCCAATGGTCCAGAATTTCAGATTGCTGCAGCTGACAATGGGAGTAGGAGGATCTTTGAAGGTCGTGCCTTCTGCTTTTTACCTTTGCCAATAAGTACTAACCTTCCGGTTCATGTGAATTCCTACTTTGAACTGTCCTCCAATAGGAGAGATATCTGGTTTGGTAATGACATGGCAGGGGGTGGAAAAAAACGTTCAGAGTGGAACATTTACATTCTTGAAGAAGTAGTTGCTCCTGCCTATGCCCATTTGCTCGAGAAGATTGGTATGGAGATTGGCCCTTCTGAATTGTACTTTTCCTTATGGCCAACTGTAAAAGGATTTGAACCCTGGTCATCAATGGTGCAGAAACTGTATGCTTTTATTGCTCAATCTGGTCTACGGGTCCTGTATACAAAAGCTAAAGATGGCCATTGGATTTCAGCCAAACAAGCTCTTTTTCCTGATTTTAAGTTTGACAAGGCACTTGAGCTCGTAGAAGCACTATCTGATTCTGGCCTACCTTTGGTGACTGTATCTGACCCAATTGTTGAGTTATTTATGGATGCCTGTCCTTCACTGAACTTTATGACCCCTCACTTGTTAAGGACTTTGCTTATCCGGCGTAAACGCAATTTTAAGGACAGATTCTCCATGATCGTGACACTCGAATACTGCTTGCTTGATTTAAATATTGCTGGTCAGCCTGAAAGTTTGTTTGGGTTATCGTTGTTGCCCCTAGCTGATGGCTCATTCACAACTTTTGAGAAGCATGGTACTAGTGAACGGATTTATGTTGCCCGAGGTGATGAGTATGGTCTTCTCAAATATTCAGTTCCTCATCAACTGGTGGACTGTGAGATACCAGAAGCTGTTTATCATAAGTTCTGTAAGATAGCTGAGAGTGAAAAGTTGAACATTTCTTTTCTGTCTTGTGACCTGCTTGAAAAGCTCTTTCTCAAGTTACTTCCACCTGAGTGGCAGCTCTCAAGGAAAGTGACTTGGCATCCAGGTGATCGTGGTCATCCGACTTTAGAATGGATGAGTTTGCTGTGGCGTTATCTCAAGTCAAGTTGTGATGACCTTTCAATCTTTGCTAAGTGGCCTATATTGCCAGTTGGAGATAGTTGTCTTTTGCAGCTGGTTTCTAACTCATATGTGATCAAGGATGATGGCTGGAGTGAGAACATGTCTACTTTGTTGCTGAATGTAGGATGTCTATTCTTAAGGCGTGACCTGCCAGTGGAACACCCACAGCTGGCAAAATTTGTGCAGCCTCCAACTGCGGTAGGCATATTAAATGCATTACTGGCAATCGCTGGTTGCCCTGAGAATATTCCGAACCTTTTCACCAAAGCATCAGTAGGAGAGTTGCATGAGCTTCGAAGTTTTATTCTCCAATCAAAGTGGTTTCTGGAAGACCAGATGGATGATATACATATCAGTCTTGTGAAATTCCTCCCCATCTTTGAGTCATACCGAAGCAGAACGCTGGTATGTCTTGGTGAAGGATCCAAATGGCTTAAACCAAATGATGTTCGAGAAGATATCTTGGATGATGATTTTGTACGTGTTGAATCTGAAAGGGAAAGAATTATCCTGAGAAGATTTTTAGGAATAATTGAACTATCCAAAGCAGAGTTTTACAAAACTTATGTACTGAACAACATGGCGAAGTTCCTTTCACAGCATGGAGCTATTTCTGCCATTCTACGTGATGTCAAGCTTTTGCTTGAGGACGATGTTTCCATGAACTCTGCACTTTCCTCGGCCCCATTTGTTATGGCAGCCAATGGATCCTGGCAACACCCTTCAAGGTAGTTATATGGATGTGTTAATTTATAAGTGTTGAAAATCCACCAACCCATTGCCTTAGGATTTTGAGTTGGATATGGAGATTCTAACAGTTACAACGTCTTATGTTTTTAACTCCTTACCTTAGCAGCCTTCATAATCTTTTCGATCATACTTCTATGAGACACACTGGGTTGCTATTAGGAATTACCATATTCTACCCAAAATCTTAAGGTAGTAGTAGGTGGATCTTCCCTTCTTATAAAGAGGCTCATCCCACTTGCAACTTCCGAAGTGGGATACTCTTCAACATTTGTTGCTACTTATTTTGATGCATACGAGGTTAGGTTTGCTAGCTTTTGATGCTTACCTTAATATTAGAGAAAGTGGAAGGTTCTAGGAAGGAGCTTTTATGTTCTAAGCCCATTTTATGGCATTTCAGACAAAGTAAACACTATTAATTTACAGAAAGAATTGCATCAAGCATCGTACTCACTTTTCCTATATTTGATACATTTAATTTTACAAATTGTTACCGTAAATGGTTATCTGGTAAGGCGTACGCAGACTTCGGTAGTTAGTTTTTTATTTATAAAAAACTGTAATTAGTTCAGTAGTAGTACAAAGTTGATCTACGTCAATTATAATTCTACTATCTGTATGACAGCATATTGACGAGAGTAGGCTATTAGAGCAGTAACTTTCTGAATCAACATGCCGACGGGAAAACAAATTGGATTATGATGGACCTGATCTTGATTTTTCTGTTTAAATGCAGCCTTTATGATCCGCGAGTGCGTGAAATAAGGAAACTGCTCCACAGAGAAGCGTTCTTTCCTTCTAAAGAATTCTCAGATCCTGAAAGTTTGGACATCCTTGTTAGTCTTGGTCTGAAAAGAACACTAGGCTTTAGTGGTTTTATTGATTGTGCTAGGTCTGTGGCGCTGATGCATGATTCAGGAAATGTTGAGGCTGTAGGTTGTGGGAAGAAGTTATTGGCCAGTTTGGATTCACTTGCCCTTAAGATCTCAGCAGTGGAGCAAGAAGTCACTTGGAGTGCATTTCCAATCACTCCACAATATCACGACGCAGCTTCTGGAGCTGATACTGTTGAGCCTACTGATTTACCTGAAAGGAATAGTGTCCAACATCAGGATGATCTCGATATTGAATATATCTTAGGCTATCTAGTTGATGGTAGACCGGACGAAGAATTTTGGTTACAATTAAAGACCATTGCTTGGTGTCCTATTTATGTTGATCCTCCCACAGCTGGACTCCCGTGGCTCAAGTCAGATAACTCAGTGGCATCCCCAAACACTGTGAGACCTCAACAACAGATGTGGATGGTGTCTTGTACAATGCATGTATTAGATGGTGAATGCACATCTACATACCTACAAGAGAAACTTGGTTGGATGGATTCTCTTCCATTGGATGTTTTATCAACCCAACTGGTTCAGCTGTCCAAGTCCTATGATCAGATTAAGTTAGAATCTCCGATGAGATCAGATTTTGAACTTGCCTTGCGAGAGACTATTCCGCAACTGTACTCTAAAATGCAAGATTTTGTTGGTTCTGACAATTTTCTTGCACTGAAAACGTCTCTGCAGGGCGTTTCCTGGGTTTGGATTGGTGATGATTTTGTACCACCAAGCGCCCTTGCATTTGACTCACCTGTGAAATTTACCCCCTATTTATATGTTGTCCCCTCTGAGTTGCACGAATTCAGAGAGTTGTTGTTGGGATTAGGTGCCCGATTAAGTTTTGATATCTGGGATTATTTGGGTGTTTTGGAGCGGTTGCATAATGATGTGAAAGGTTACCCCTTATCTGATGATCAACTATCATTTGTCCATTGTGTGCTTGAAGCTGTTGCGGACTGTTTAGCTGAAAAACCACTCTTCGAGGCTACAAGTGCTCCACTGTTGCTTCCAGATTCTTCAGGTGTTTTGCAGTATGCCTCGGATGTGATTTACAACGATGCACCATGGATAGACAATGTTGCTCTGTCTGGTAAACAATTTGTTCATTCATGTATCAGCAATGATTTGGCTGTCAGATTGGGGGTTAAATCACTGAGCTGCCTCTCTCTGGTTGACGATAATATGACTAAAAATCTTCTCTGCATGGACTTTAACAAGCTGAATGAGCTTTTGACACTGTATGGAAACAATGAACTTCTGTTGTTCGACCTTCTTGAGTTGGCAGACTGCTGTAAAGCTAAGAGGCTACACCTCATCTTTGACAAGAGACAGCACCCTCGGCAGTCTTTACTGCAGCACAATTTAGGTTAGTAGCCCTTGCACTGTTTTTGTTTTCCCAAAATTATCGCTATCCTTTGTCCTTTTCCTGACATAATTAACGACCAGCAACCTACTTTGCAATTCTGGCTTACGAGCATTAAACGGTCAATTGTTAGGTGTTAAGCATTTGATTCTCAATGGCTAGATTACACAATTATCTTGTAAATGCGTTGTGCTTGTTTGAGAAGTGTACCAGTCTGCTAGAATCTCAACCAGTTAATTAACGGCTGCTAAGCATTTCAAGATGTGAATTGCTTAATCACAATTTATCTGGACATGGTATTTTGGAGTGTTTTTTAAATGTACTCATTTTTAATGAGAAGTATAGTTGCTTATGTGAGTTTTGGCCTGAACAGGGGATTTTCAGGGTCCTGCGCTTGTTGCTATTCTAGAAGGTGTAAGTTTGAGCAGAGAGGAAGTTAGTAGCCTTCAACTTCTCCCTCCATGGAGACTTCGTGGAGACACTCTTAATTATGGATTGGGGCTCCATAGCTGTTACTATGTATGTGATCTGCTCAAAATTGTTTCGGGTGGCTACTTTTACATTTTTGACCCCCGTGGTGTTGCTCTTGGTGCGGGATCAAGTCATCATCCCACAGCAAAGATGTTTTCTTTGACAGGTAGCTGAATGATTATCCCCAAAAATGTGATCTTCTGGACGTCCTTTTTGCTCAGTTAGTATTTATGAATGATTTGTTGTTTTTAGTATCTTTCATCTCATCGTTTTGTTGATTCAAGGTGATCTCATTCAGCAAGAAAAGTAATATTCATTTGTTTCCAATATTTTTTTCATTTAAATCACTTGTCGCCTCATTTCATGTATACCATTTTGTTCTAATAGATGATTTAACGTGCTTAACTTTTTTGTACCCTTGTTTACAGGTACTAATCTGGCCGAGCGTTTCCATGACCAATTTGAGCCTATGCTAATTGGTCAAAATATGCCATGGTCGTCATTGGATTCCACTGTTATCCGCATGCCTTTGTCATCAGATTGCCTTCGGGATGGACTTGAATTGGGTTCGAAAAGAGTGAAGCAAATATTTGATACATTTATGGAGCATGCCTCCAGGACCCTCATATTCTTGAAGTCTGTTCTGCAGGTATCTTTTTTGTCTAGTTTTACTTTTCAGCACTTTATCCATCTGAATTTACTGTAGAACTATATTTCTTCCTTGGAGCAAGATGATGATGACTCTAAATTAAAGCAGTTCCAAGAGATGGTCAGTATGAGATGAGGAGCGAGGTTCATAATTGCATTTTGAGATTACGTCGTTGTATTAATATATCTGCTTGCAGTTTGATGTTTGTGAGATCTGGTGTTTGCTCTATCATCAAACCCCTGAAACTTTGTAATTTTACTTCTATTTTCAAGAATAGATTTTTGGTGAGATGTAGACTTTTGAGTTATTTTATCTTCCTGGTCGGCATCTGAAGTTTTTGAGCTTATTTGTTCAAGGTATCGCTTTCGTCATGGGATGAAGGGGGTTTACAGCCATGCCAGGAATATGCAGCATTTGTTGATCCATCATCTGCAGTCACTAGAAATCCATTTTCTGAAAAGAAGTGGAGAAAGTTTCAAATATCGAGGCTATTCAATGGCTCATCTGCTGCAACAACTAAGTTGCATGCAATAGATGTTCACGTGTACCACGGGACCACTAGGGTTGTGGATACGTGGCTAGTTGTGCTTAGTCTGGGTTCTGGACAGACAAGAAATATGGCTCTTGATAGGTAATTCACTGTAATTGTGGTAATATCTGGCGGCTTATTTTTTGCAAGAACATCCACGTGTGGCTTTATTATTGGAACTGCTGGGGTCTGAGAGAGTTTCTTTTTGAGTGATGTAGTGGGTATGTTATTATTCAACTGCTTTAATTGTGAACTGCTTGACAGTGTATAATTCTGTGTCTCATTCTTCCTTTTAGCTTATTATTGACTGGGAAAAGATTACATCCACTAATAGGCAGAGGGTAACTCCAAATGAATATCCATTGTCACACTGAGGTTTAACCAACATGAAAGAAACGAAGGAATATTTACCTTCTCTCCTAGATTGGATGCTGTTGTTTCCTATGGGTTTATTTTCCCTAACTTTAGATGGCTTCTTTTACCTCATTTCCTTTACTGTCTTCTCAACACTGCATGCTTGACCTGATTGTTCATGTGGATGTACTAATGAGAATTTGCTTAAAATTGATGCTACTGAGTTATAAAATAATTCTATTATCTTTATATGCTAAGTGGGAAGTGAGTCGTTCGTTAATACTCGATTTGGCTCCTTTTTTTGCATATAGGCGATACCTTGCATACAACCTGACACCTGTGGCCGGAGTTGCTGCTCATATATCAAGAGATGGACACCCTGTTGATGTTTCTTTGAAAGGCTCCATAATGTCCCCTTTTCCTTTATCAGGTTGCGTAAGTCTGCCCGTAACAATTTTTGGATATTTTCTTGTTCGACATAGTGGTGGCCGTTCCCTCTTTAAGTATCAGGACAAGGGAGTCTTGGCACCTTTCGATGCTGGATTCCAGTTGATTGATGCCTGGAACATAGAATTGATGACTTGTGTCAGAGACTCCTATGTTGAAATGGTGGTGGAAATGCAGAAGTTAAGAAGAGAACCTTCTGGTTCCATCATCGGATCAAAGGGAGGTCGTTCAGTTGCACTCTCTTTAAAAGATCATGGTGACCATATTTATAACTTCTGGCCAAGGTCTGAATGCCACGAAGTGAGAAATCAACCTGGAAATGTGGAGATACTAAAAGCAGACTGGGAGTGCATAACTGAACAAGTGATAAGACCTTTCTATATCAATGTTGCTGATCTTCCTGTGTGGCAGCTGTACTCGGGAAGCTTGGTTAGATGTGAAGACGGTATGTTTCTTTCTCAACCAGGAATTGGAGTTGGTGCTAATGTACTTCCTGCTACTGTTTGCTCTTTTGTCAAGGAACATTACCCAGTGTTCTCTGTGCCGTGGGATTTGGTCTCTGAAATTCATGCAGTGGGTGTTCCAGTGAAAGAGATTAAGCCTAAAATGGTGCGAGATCTTCTAAGAGCTTCGCCAACCTCTATAGTTCTCCGTTCAGTTGAAACCTATGTTGATGTCTTTGAGTACTGCTTGTCCGATGTCATTCATTGGCTGAATAGGGCATCAAACAGTGATGACTCTACTTCATTTGTTGGACCGTCTGGTGAAGTTGGGAGCAGTTCAGCTGCAGCGATTCATGATGCATCAAGTTTCCGTGGTTCATCTTCCCAAAGAACTGTGAGTTCGGGTGATGCTCTTGAGGTTATGACTAGCCTCGGGAAAGCATTGTTTGATTTTGGGCGGGTAGTTGTTGAAGATATTGGCAGAGCTGGCGGCCCCTTAGTTCGAAGGAATATGATCTTCGATAGCAGTTTCGCAGATGGAGATCCACAGGCCATGTATGTGGCTTCTGAGCTTAAAGGCTTGCCATGTCCAACTACTACAAATCATTTAGTTCGATTAGGAGTGACTGAACTTTGGCTAGGAAACAAGGATCAGCAGGCCCTTATGAGCCCTCTAGCTGCGAAATTTATCCATCAAAATGTGTTAGAGCGGACTGTCCTCTCTGATATAATCTCAAATGTTTCTGTACAAAAATTGCTGCAGCTGAAGGGTTTTTCTCCTCATTTGCTTTCCACTCATATGAAACTTCTATTTCATGAAAATTGGGTGAATCATGTGATGAGCTCAAGTATGGCTCCCTGGTTTTCGTGGGAGAACACCTCCAATTCTAGTGGAGAAGAGGGTCCTTCCCATCAATGGATAAAATTATTTTGGAAGTGCTTCTGTGGCTCACCCGAAGATCTTTCACTTTTCTCTGAGTGGCCACTGATTCCTGCATTTCTTGGTAGGCCTGTTCTGTGTCGTGTAAAAGAGCGTCATCTCGTTTTTTTTCCTCCTTTTCCCGTTGATGCACCTTTTGGAAGTAGTCTTGTGGATGGGGAAGCTGGAGGAAATGATGTTGCTGGATCGACTGTGACCCATGTTTCTGAACCTGAACCAACCGATCCCCAGGTGTCTGCTTTTGAATCTACCAAAAGTAGGTATCCTTGGTTGTTTGTACTCCTGAACAAATGGAACATCCCGATTTTCGATGTCGCTTTTGTAGAATGTGTTGCATCATGCAGCTGTCTCCCTGCACCTAATCAGTCGCTGGGGCAAGTTGTTGCATCCAAGCTTCTAGCGGCTCAACAAGCTGGCTATTTTCCTGAAAGGACATCCTTTTCTACTTCTGAACGGCATGAAATCTTCAGTCTTTTTGCTCATGATTTTGTTTCGAATGGCTCAAATTATGGAGCTGGAGAACTTGAGGTTCTGCGATCATTGCCCATATTCAAGACAGCAGTGGGATCCTACACACAATTGAATGGGCAAGATCAGTGTATGATATCTTCTAGTTCATTCCTGAAGCCATCCAACGATCGCTGCCTCTCGTACTCTACAGATTCAATGGAGAGTTCGTTGTTACGCGCCCTGGGTGTCCCTGAGTTGCATGATCAGCAGATTTTGAAAAAGTTTGGATTGCCTGGGTTTGAAAACAAACTTCAGTCCGAGCAAGAAGATATTCTTATTTATCTTTATACAAATTGGCAAGACCTTCAAGTCGATTCTTCTTTGATTGAAGTTCTCATGGAGACTAAATTTGTAAGGAATGCAGATGAGTTTTCTGCTGAATTGTCTCGACCAAAAGACATGTTTGATCCGTCTGATGCTTTGTTAGCATCTGTGTTCTCTGGTGAGAGAAAGAGATTCCCTGGAGAAAGATTTAGTACTGATGGATGGCTTCGCATTTTAAGGAAAACTGGTCTTCGTAATTCAGCTGAATCAGATGTAATACTGGATTGTGCTAGAAGGGTAGAGCTTCTTGGAATTGAGTGCATGAGATCAACTGGAGATCTAGATGCGTTTGACAGAGATTCTGCATCAATTCGTGGCGAAGTCTCGGTAGAATTGTGGGCATTGGCGGGATCTGTAGTTGAAGCTGTTTTCTCAAACTTTGCAGTTCTTTATGGCAATAACTTCTGTAGTCTTTTTGGGAAGATTGCCTGTGTACCTGCTGAACTTGGATTCCCAAATATTGGCGCAAAGAGAGTGCTCACTTCATATGCTGATGCTGTGTTGTTCAAAGACTGGCCTTTGGCCTGGAGTTCATCTCCCATCATCTCCAGACAAAGCGTTGTTCCTCCCGAATACTCTTGGGGTGCACTCCATCTTAGGAGTCCTCCAACTTTTTCTACTGTCCTAAAACATTTGCAGGTGATAAACCATTTTTCATTTTTCCCTCCAAAAGTATTATCATTATATATAAATGTGCCTGATGTAGACATGCCTCAGGCGGTTGGAAGAAACGGTGGCGAAGACACTCTTGCTCACTGGCCGGCTGTGCCTGGGATGATGAGTGTGGTTGAAGCATCTTGTGAAGTGCTGAAGTATCTGGACAAGGTTTGGGATGCCCTTTCTTCTTCAGGTACCTCTACCACCCATTCTTCCATTAAGCTATTGCATTTTACTGTAAAAAACGTTAGAATGGTCCTTGAAGATTCTTGTCCAGTGATCTTGGTCCTAGGTCTTTTTACCTTTGCTTATCATTTTTTTGTTATGCAGATACGGAGGAGTTACAGAGAGTTGCATTTCTACCTGCTGCTAATGGAACACGGCTGGTTGTGCCAAGCTCACTTTTCGTGCATCTGAAGATCAACTTATCTCCGTTTGCCTTCGAACTTCCAACAACATATCTTCCTTTTGTTAAAATTCTAAAAGATTTGGGTCTTCAGGACACCTTTTCAGTTTCCGCTGCCATGGATCTTCTCAGTAATCTCCAAAAAAGCTGTGGATATCAGAGATTAAACCCAAATGAATTACGTGCTGTTTTGGAAATATTGTATTTTCTTTGTGATATAGCTGAGACTGCCGTTATTGATAAGATCAATTGGAGAAAAGATGTGATTGTTCCAGATGATGGCTGCAGGCTTGTGCATGCCGTCTCCTGCTGTTATATCGATCCATACGGGTCCAGATACATTAAATGTATTGATACATCCAGAATTAAGTTCGTTCACCCAGATGTTCCTGACAGAATCTGTACAATTTTGGGTATCAAGAAGCTATCTGATGTTGTTGTAGAGGTAATATCCGAAGGAGTTGCTTCTTATTTGACTCAGTTATTGTGCAGTCTTAATCTCTTTTATGTTCCTGAGGTGTTCATTTGTATTTACTCCATTTGTAGGAACTTGAGAAAGATGATCCTTTGCAGCCATTACCTTGTATTGGATCTGTGCAGCTGGCATTGGTCAAGGAGAAACTATTAAGCAGGTCTTTTCAGAGAGCTGTCTGCACACTTGCAAATAGTGTTGCCAGCTATGCCTCCGATACTAATGATTTGTCGTTGGAAGCCACACAGAATCTTTTGGAACATGTTGCAGACAGAATACAGTTTGTTAAGAATCTCCGAACTCGCTTCTTGTTACTTCCGAAAGCTATCGACATTACACGAGTTGCAAAAGATTCCACCATCTCAGAATGGAAGGATGGGTTCAAACATCGAGGTCTTTACTACGTTGACCGATCGAAATCCTCCATTTTCATTGCTGAACCTCCTGCCTATATGTCCGTCCTTGATATAATTGCGATTGTTGTAAGCAATGTTTTAGGCTTCCCAGTTACTCTTCCTATGGGATCCCTATTTCTCTGTCCTGAAGGCTTGGAGACAACAATTCTGGAGATGCTGAAGCTTCGTTCTGACAACCGACATGTTGAATCTACCAGCAATAAATTGGTGGGAAAAGAAATACAGCCTCAAGATGCTCTTCAGGTGCAACTTCACCCGTTGAGACCTTTTTATAAGGGGGAGATAGTGGCATGGCGACCTCAAAATGGAGAAAAACTGAAATATGGTAGAGTCCCGGAAGATGTCAGGCCTTTGGCTGGACAAGCGCTTTACAGATTTAAAGTGGAAACTGCCCCAGGGGAGCTGGAGTATCTTCTTTCTTCACAAGTATTCTCTTTTAAAGGCACTTCAACAAGTACTGAAGGTTCAGCCGAAACTTTACTGGATAATAGCAATGGAGTAGTGGCTAAGAGGACCCAAGATACGCCCGAGAGTTCTAGAAGTGACAGAGTAAGCCCTTCTCAGGTTCGTTCTATTGACTTGCAACTGTTAATTTTTTTCTGTATGAAAACAAGGCACTTCAGATTGTTGCTTCTATGGATAGAACCTATGTTTTGATTGGAAGTTAAAGGGAGGGAAAGAGGGGAACCAGATGGAAATGATGGTTATTCTGATGGTTTATGTTTTATAGCGAGTATCAAAATGGTAAATTTGGGCCACCTGCCCCCTGTTTTCGTCCTGAAAAATGGAATTGGCGATAGATGGGAGTAAGGATTGGATCAAGAGAGGCTTACTGCATTTATGCGAAGTCCACTTCTTCCGTGCCACATCATATGCCACAAATCTGTCTTTTTGGAAACAGGATATGAAGCCTAAGTATTACTGGAAAGTACATTATTCTTTCCTTGGGTAGAATTGAAGGACAAATATCAGCAATGCCAGTGTTTTCTATTTCAATGTAAAATGTTTTTCCCGGTGCTAGTGCCGGTTTTTCTAGTATTGATTTGCAGTCCATTGTCTTTCATCATGACAGCCAAAGAGTGCTGCGGAGCTCCAATATGGCAGAGTGTCTGCCCCGGAACTGGTACAGGCGGTTCACGCGATGCTTTCCGCTGCTGGAATTAACATGGACGTCGAAAAGCAAACTCTTCTGCAATCTACAGTCACATTGCAAGAGCAATTAAAGGAATCCCAGGCAGCATTACTGCTTGAACAGGTTTCTACTGATTCAATTGGATCTGAAACGTACAATAAAAAAAAACAAAAAAAAAACACAATAGTGCCGATAAGTTTGTCATTAACGCTACAAAGCACAGTTCAGATCCTGTCGTGTTATATTTGCACGCCAAACTCCCAACTCCGAAATAATCCTCGCAGCTCTTTCACCATTATTAATCTCTAACATTGTAGTGTTTCTGCAGGAAAAGGCTGATATGGCGACCAAGGAAGCCGATACAGCAAAATCAGCTTGGGTGTGCCGAGTCTGTTTGAGCAACGAAGTTGATGTGACCATAGTTCCTTGTGGCCACGTGCTTTGTCGAAGATGCTCATCTGCAGTCTCCCGGTGTCCGTTTTGCCGACTCCAAGTGACAAAAACCATCCGTATTTTCCGGCCCTGACATGGAAGTTTCTTGTTCACTGCTCAACAACAAGATGACGAATGTGTATATCCTTGGAAATCATTGCTGTATATAGAAGAAAAGAGGTAGCATAACCACACTACCCTCTAACAACCATAGTGTTAATCTCATTGAAGCTCCTTTTGCTTAGTGAGTTTCTCTGATTCTTGCAGACTCATGTATAGCCAATGTTGTGTACAAAGTCAACAGATTTGTAAATGCCAAACATTTCTCTCTTATACTTGTACCACTCAGAAGTTCTGAAAAGAGCTCATCAAGTGAATTTTTTTTCACTGACACGTCCACTGCTGCAATCGCACATCGAAGAGCTACTTGGAAAGTTTCGTTTTCAAATTTGGATTAATCATTCTTAGCAAAAATAGTAGAGTAGATATAAATAAAATGTTAGCGAGGCAAACTAATTATCTTTAAACGCTTGTTTGAGTAATAACAGTGAGATTCTTCATTATCATGCTCAAAATCATTTGTACGGACGAAAGTTGGGTCTTTACTTCCTGATCTGACAATATTGAGTTTTTCATTCAACGGATAAAATTTATTTTAAAAATAACATGCTGATTTTTTCTCAAAAGATCACATCGACTAAAAAGGACTGACACTTCAGTATCAATCATTCAAGGAATGAAAATTTACTCTATTAAATTACATTGGAATATTGGATCGGAGTTGCTCTAGAATAAATATTACATGCAAAAAGCATATCCACATGAAGTGAAGCGAAGTGAAGCTAAAAAATGCCCGCGTAGCCGTTAATAAATAAATATAACGACCTTTCTGGATAAGAGCCAAAGCCACACACATATCTCCTTTTCTTCTTCTTCATTGTAATAAAAAGGACAACGAAAGAGAGAGAAAGCTAAAGGTGATTCTGCTTCTTCCATGGCTTCTCTATCTTGTCCATTCACCACCAACTCCCACTTCCTCCAGAGACCATGTTCCCACTCGTCTCGTCTGCTGCTTCCCAGAATCTGCTGTTCGTTGGGTGACAACAGCCAAGAGCTTCCTCAGCAACATCAGCAGCTGCTTGTGAACCGCAGGAAGCTGCTGTCCCAGTCGGCTTCGGCCGCTGTTTCGCTGCCTCTGATTGCTTCGTCTCTCGCCATCCAGCAGCCGGCAAGGGCGGAGGACGCGCTGTCTGAGTGGGAGAGAGTTTACCTTCCCATTGACCCCGGTGTTGTCCTCCTTGACATTGCCTTTGTGCCTGATGAAGTTAACCATGGTTCGGTTTCTCTCTCTTTTCTTTAGCCTGTTTATGTCCTCTAGTTGATACCCTTTTGGCAATGAAAGAGCCAGAGAGAATCCCACGTCGGAAGAAGTTAGCACTCCCATTGTTAACGTGATGGGTCGGTTTATAAGTGTTAAAATTCATAACATTAGTGAAGTTAAAGACCGTGCAAATTTTAGCTTGATGAGTTCGCTTGAATAGGAGTTGGACTTAGAATACTCTAGTTCTAAGCTAACCAGCCACTGGTCTCTTTGGAGCAATGATCGAGATAAAGAATGATGATATATTAAAATAGGATTTTATGTTATATGTGTTGGAGAATGTCCCACATTGGAAGTTGCAAGTGGGATGGAGGTGGGAGGATTCACCTACTCACTATCTTAAGGTTTTGGGTAAGATATGGAAACTCCAATAACATGTTTCTTAAAAAAAATTTCTATAGTTTTTGGTAGTGTCCGTCGCCTTCCATAGAATCAACGGATTGATCCGAATCCGATGTTTTGCAAAATCAACGGATTTGTTGTTGCCTATCCACGTGCAATTGGCTCTGGTACTGTCAAGGCAATAAGTATGTGGATTTTCCACAGCTATAAGCCAGCATCACAGTTGCAACTTTCGATGTGAGATTCTCTCTTAGCATTAAGAGACCAGGATTCTTCTAAGGATGATCTAGAGTAGAGTACTATGTGCCTCATGGGGATGCCATTTGATATTTAACTATCAGTGTTTATGGTTTATGGTAAATTGCTAATTTGGTAGCCTCTTGTGTACTATGGAGATTTCCAGGTTTCTTGCTAGGGACCAGGCAGACTTTGTTGGAGACAAAGGATGGAGGGAACACGTGGAACCCGCGATCTATAGCAGCTGCCGAAGACGAGGACTTCAATTACAGGTTTAATTCCATCAGCTTCAGAGGAAAGGAAGGGTGGATCATTGGGAAGCCTGCAATATTGTTGTACACTTCTGATGCTGGAGAGACCTGGGAGAGGATAGCTCTTAGTGCAGAGCTTCCTGGAGACATGGTAACTTCCCATCTTATGCAGTGGACAATTTGGTACGCAATGGGTAGAATCCTGTGATGGTGGCTTAGCTTGATTAGGCCTTTTGTCAATCTTGCAGGTGTACATAAAGGCAACAGGGGAAAAGAGTGCGGAATTGGTTACTGACGAGGGTGCAATATATGTTACGGCGAACAGGGGTTACAACTGGAAGGCTGCTGTTCAGGAAACCGTTTCTGCCACGCTTAACAGGTAGGCGACTCTCCCACTCGGCTTGCATTAAAGTCATTTCTTGCTGCAACTGAAGACTGATGAAGGGCATTTCGTGTCTCTCCTACGACAATTGTCATTTGTTGCATACTTTATGGATTCATCATTCATGGTGCATAAGATACTAACATAGCTTCTATATTTTGCAGAACAGTTTCAAGTGGTATCAGTGGTGCAAGTTATTACACCGGGACGTTTAACACTGTCAACCGATCTCCCGATGGAAAATATGTCGCTGTATCTAGCCGCGGCAACTTCTACATGACATGGGAGCCAGGCCAGGTGCGTTTGTTATCTTAAAACTTGACTTATCAGACGCTAAAGCGAAAAGACCCTATTATGAACTCAAACATGAACAAAATAAGTGATCATTGGTCTCTTTTTCTAGAACTGAGAGAATGATTTGTTGACTATTTTGAAGGCGTATTGGCAACCACATAACAGAGCAGTGGCAAGAAGGATCCAAAACATGGGATGGAGAGCTGATGGCGGTCTTTGGCTTCTAGTCCGTGGAGGCGGACTTTATCTTAGCAAAGGCACAGGGGTAAGTTCTAGCAAATCCATTCTCTTCTGCATGATAGTTGTTTAAGACTGAAGAAATCTTGTTTCTACTGTGAAATATGTAATATGTACTTTCTCTCTTTCAGCCGTCAGAGGAGTTTGAAGAAGTCCAAGTGCAAAGTCGTGGTTTTGGCATTCTTGATGTGGGGTACCGTTCCCAGGTAGTGAGTCTCTTTACTTTCTGGCCTATGTAGTTCAAAATTGTAATAATTTGGTCCTTGGATCACATAAGCACACGAATTGGAGGATTTTGAAGTTGGATATGAAGACTCTAACATGGCAACAGAGATAGTTTTGGCGTTTGTACTCGGTGTAGACCTCACATTAACCTGTGTCGGAGATCTCTATTGTCGTACTCATAGTTGATGTTGTGTGCAGGATGAGGCTTGGGCAGTTGGTGGAAGTGGGGTCTTACTGAGAACTAATAATGGAGGGAAGACGTGGAGCCGTGACAAAGAAGCTGATAACATCGCTGCAAATCTATACGCTGTGAAGTGAGTATCATAACCTTTTTCAGTCCGATCCATATTTGTTCTCGATAACAGATTTCTCTCTCTCCCAATGCATGCTACTGATCTTTCTCCTGGCTGAATAATTTGCCGGCTTCTAATCCAGCTTCTACCTCGTGTATCTGCTTTACTTCTTAGGCTAGTAATCAACTTGCAGTCAAAAAAGAATTGCCAATCCATTAGCATATATTTCATCAGAAGTTTCTCCAACAAGCTAGTATATACGAGCAGATTGTTGAATTCACGAATTCGGTTGACACACACGTGTTTCCTTTCAGGTTCATCAACGACAAGAAGGGGTTTGTACTGGGGAACGACGGCGTGCTGCTCCGGTATCTCGGATGAAATGCTGCAGTACTTCTCTGTCATTGATGTTCATACCAAACACCATCTTCTTTCTCTTCTTCACTTGACCAAAGGTTTGTCCGAAACTGAGAGAACTGAACATATGAAGATCATTCATCATTGTTTGCCAATGTTCCGTGTGCTTATTCCGTGACTCGGACACGACACAACACGACACACGGGAGTGTTCCTATGAGTATGTATGTATGTTCATTGAATGTTTACAGTGTGGTTGATCAAACTTCGAAGTTTTGTAAATCTGATATCACTTTTATTTTTTTCGAAACTACTTGATATCTGAAAAACCGAAAAATTTATGAACCAACTAATACAAGTTGATATGGACATCACTGCAAAGGTGACAAAAATCTTCGTACCAAATTTTAATGCTATGGTAGTTTATTTTCAGGATCGAACTCGAAAAATTCTGTTGGATGCTCTAGAACTTGCAAATATTGATTTCTCTAGATCAAAAAAAAGGAAGAAAATGCAGTGTCGTTTCCAATTGCAAAGACTGGTACGCACAATCTGTCGTCTATTCCCGCGGTCAGTCGAATAAACAATGACGACAAGAGACCTGAACGACGACTGGTCGTTCTCAAGGTCCGATATCCAAAACTTCTTGTTTCTTTTGCGTAATACAGATTATCCGATACGTAGAAAATTGAAATTCTCATTCTCTCTTTTATGATTTTTTCGAAATTTGAAATTATGATATGATAATGCCTCCTCTTGGTGGCTCGTTGTGTTTTTTCTCTATTTTTACTGAGAAAATGGTGTAACACCGCCAAAACATATTTCTAGAAATGGAGAGCCAGATTAACCTCTTTATGATCATTCAAGATATTACTTTTTCTCCATTTATATCGAATCTGTATCTTCCACATATTAACCTTTACGAAATTATTTTTCCGGGTCATTCTGAGGAAACTGGATGATCAAAGAAATTTTGAGCGGTTGACCACGATTAATGATTACACCAAAGTAGCATCATAGCTCATTGATATTCAAATCTAGTCATACTTCGAAGATCGAATTGAGGTAGTTATAACCATGATTTTCATAATCGACCCGGAGGTCGACTGGCTTTTTGAGCGATCAACGGGTCAACCGGTCTGACAGGTCGGATTAGTAATCAGACTGGATCCAGATTTGAAAAAAAAATAGGTATATATGATTAATTCGGGCGGGCCCACCCCCTTCTTCACTTTCTCGCTCCTCTACCAGCCTTGGAACTAGCTTCTCTACAGTCAACAATGGTATCGCCTGCATAGCTGCCCCCGTCAACGTCACAACCCGACCCCGTCCACAACCCTTTCTCCTCTCCTATCAGTCTCGTCTCCTCTTCCTCTAGCTACTCCGACACCCTCCACCTCTAATTGGACACTACCAACTCCCTTCCTTGCAGTCTCATAGTGTACCGAGAAGTTTACTCCTTGTGTCCCCATACATATATAAGAAATTGTTTGGAATGATGGATACATAAGAGTTCTAAGGAGTGAACCAAAGCCAACCACACCCAGTGATGGTGGAGCCTGGTCAAAGGCATGTGATCAGTCCATGGTTGTCCAAAGATTTGATATGTCTGTGGTTGGATAGGCATAACTTTATTTGCATGCCTCATTGCTTTGTCAAAATGTCTTTGGTCTTCAGCATTGTCGATATCTTTAGAGTCTCTTCAGTCATTTGGTCTATCAACTTCTCTAGTTGAGTGCCTTGGCCTCGAACATTAATTCTTCTTTAGTATGGTCAACTAGTTCTATGATAGGAGTCGTATTGCTGGTGTTTTTCTCGTTATTCGACTAGGCATTAGGATAGGTCGACTCCTTGGATAGAGCCATATTGTTGGTATTCTTGATGTTTCTTGATTGAACATTAGGAAGGGTCGGCTCTTTAGAGAGAGCCATATTGTTGGTATTCTTTTCATTACCCGGTTGGATATTAGAGACAACTAACTCATTAGAGGGAGTCATATTATTTGACTTCTTCATGTCGAGTGGCTAGAAAGAGGGCACTGCTCCCTTTTTGGAGATCTCCTTGAAAGTGATATTGATAGTAGTATTCTTGATCATTTTGGTTGAGCAAGATTAGATTGCCTTCTTAGACGTCTTTCCTAGTCCCAATATACCTTCTCTTCTCCTTTGATTGAGCCCCTTTATACACATTTCCTTGCACTAACTCTGACCTTCGAAATAGAAAAAAGCTAGATTATCCCAAAGAGCTTGTTTCCAAATAAGTCAGTCGTTTCTAACTCATCTCAACCTAAACAAGAAAATTAAAGATGTTCTAGAGAATATGCTCCCAAATAGGCTGGCCGTCTACAACTCATTCTAACCTAGAAAAGAAAAAATCTAGGCTGACTTTCCCAAAAATATAATGACCCTGTTCTGAATAAGAATATAGAGACCGTGCTCAGTAAGCAATCCATATTCACAATAGGAACATTGCCCATTTTAACAGAATATATGCTCCGGATCAACTTAATTTGAGACCATGTTTAACAAGCAGTTCACCAAGAGGAATATGTCAACCTCAAGCAAATATTGAAGATCGGGGACAATATGAAAATCTTGACTGCTTCCAATCTTCTCAAATGTATATGCCGAAATCATAGTTGTCAAAACAGTTGACGCGACGCGACGCAGTTATCCTAAAATATGACGTGGCTCGGTAACACGGAGCGAAGCAGGCAATTTTTCACGATGCGGACACTTATAAAATTCTTCAAAAATAGAAATACATACTAAAGTCAATGTAACAAATTAAAATATCATGAAGATCATAGTCTTGCAAATGTAAATAAATTCAAAGAAACAAACACATAAAGAGCAAAACATCATAAAAATTAACTCTTCATCATCACTTCCTCCATATCTAGACCCGCATCGTCATCATCATCATCATCATGATCTTCAAAAATTCTTGGCCTAAATCTAGATAAAGAAGGCAGTGGTGGTAGCATAGATGTAGGTGTAGGTGTGGCTGCCTTCTGCGATGTTACTTGTCTCCTAGTGTTGAATATAGGCTCACTAATACCAGATACACGTTTAACATCTAAGCAAGATAGATCATCATCTTCATAAACTAAATTAGGATCATCATCACAAATTTCATCTCCCACTAATCATTCGCTACTAGGATCTATATCATCCAATTCAATAGAATCATATTCTCTTCACAATCATGGCATTCTTTCAAAGTTTGGTTATACTTGATGAAAATCAAGTCTTGCAACATTTGGTGTTCCAGCCTATGTCTTTTCTTGGAGTGAATCTGTAATATCAAAATATGTTAGTTTACATATAAAAATCTGAATTTAAACTAAAGCACTTAATATTAGTACTTACATGATCAAAAGTACTTCAATTAAGCTCACATCTAGATGAACTACAAGTCAAACTCAATATCTTAATGGCAAAGAGTTGTAAATTTGGTAGTTCTGATCCATACCTCTTTTACCACTCAATTGTAAAAAGTTATACAATAAGTAATACGATATAGTTAAATATACTTTACTTACCAAGAGCTGTGTTATTTCTTTGTCTTTTTGCTAACTCTCTTCCAAATAAGCTTGCAATCCTCTTATATTTTGTCAACTCCCCATAGATGGCATCAATGACTTTATTACTCATAGAAAGCTTCTCGATACAATCATAGAGCCCATTCAGTAACAAACTGTCATTCTCAATTGTTGAATGAAGTGCGCTAAATTTAGATAATGTTCGGTACCATGCAATAGATGATGAAGTTGATCCTCCCCTCATTTATCAATGATTGCAAGTATCTCTTTGTACTTACTTTCATTGTCCTTGAAGCCTTTTTTTAATAAACTTCTTTGCATTCATTATTGCCTTGTAACCCAGTGGAGGTTATTTTTTGTTATCAACAAGCCTGAGTACTTTCACAAGAGGCCTCATAGCCATACGAGTGTAAACAATATCATCTCAAAAGTAGTTTGAAGAAAAATTTTTGTTACATTTTTCCCTTAGTATCCTTACTTAACAATTTTTGTTACATTTTTCCCTTAGTATCCTTACTTGTAGGGGTGAGCATTTGGGATATTCCGATCTCAAAATCCCGAATACTGAATATCCTGAATACCAAATAGTCAAAAAAAGTCATCCCATTCTCGTACCAAAAAAATTTCAGGACAATCCCGATCCCGAATTAAAATTTCGGGATAATCCCAAAATTTCCAAAAATACCAAAATTTCAATAAAAAAATTGATTTGTTTCAAGCCTAGGGTTGGGCGGCGAGTACCAGCGCCTCCGCAGCCAATTCATACCCATTCACCCTCCCCCTGGACTTTACGCTCCGATCATCATCCTCCTTCACCTCAGGGATTCTTTCTCGAACACGCACCCCATTGCCTCCTCCTTCTCTTCCTCTCTAGCTCATATTCCCTCTCTCTTGCTCTCATGCTTAAACCTTAATTTCTACAAAAAAAAAGTAAGGAATAGGAAGAGAAAAAAATGTAAATAAAGGAGAAAAGAGAAGGGGAAGAGTGTGGCTTTGGCAAGGGAAAAGAGTAGAAGACTGGAATTGTCGTGGGCCGCAGAAGAGGCTGTAAGCCTTTAGGCTTTAGGGCTGGGCCGAGGCAGGATGTAACACTTATATATATATATATATGGAAAATTACAATTTAGTACTTGGTATTTTAGTATTTTGGTAAAATCCTGAAATATCCCGAAATAATACCGAATACCAAAATTTCCAATTTTTTTTTAAAAACCCTTATCAAATAAAATCCCGATCCCAAAACTCCTGATCCCAAAATCCCGAATACCAAAAAAAATTAGGATTCCCGAAATCTCGATCGCATTTGCACACCTTTACTTACTTGCTTTCAAAGTCCCCTATTCATTAGAAGTAAACATCTTAAGAAGCTTTCTTTTTACCTTGTGCAATCTGTACAAAGTAAGGTATGTCTTAGCAAACTTTATGACTTTAGCTCTCACCAACTCACCTCTTGTCATCTGTATCATCAAGTTTAAAACCAAAGTATGGTTATAAATAAAGCTCACCAGACAAATTCCTTGTTGTATAACTTTTTTAACTCTTGGAATCTTTCCAATATCTTCTAGCATCAAATCGAGGCAATGTATCGCACATGGAGTCCAAAACAATCTTGATCTTTTGGCTACTAGCAATTTACCTATAAAAGTATAAAACAAATGTCGGACAACAAATAAATTAAACAAGATATGTACAACTGATAATATAATTAATACTTAAGACTTACCAACTAAGACATAATTACTTCCATTATCGGTGACTAGCTGCATAACTTTACTTTCTCCAATCTCTTGAACAAACTTGTCCAATAACACAAAAAGTACTTCTCTAGATTTTACAATCTCATTAGCATCAACACTTCTCATGAACATTGTTCCCGATGGAGAATTGATCAAAAAGTTGATCAAAGTTCTGCTCCTTGTGTTTGTCCGACCATCGAACATAATGATACAACCATACTGTGCCTGCTCCTCTTTGTTAGACTTCAACAACTCATGAGTGTATTCTAACTCCTTCTTCAATATTGGACTCTCAACTCGTGATAGCTAGGAGGCTTCAAATTGGGACCAAAATGCCCAATTGCATTAACCATATTTTGGAAGACTTGCGATTTTGCAACCTTAAAAGCAATTCCATGCCTATAAAAAAACCGAGCAATATGTTGACAAGCCATCTCTCTTGCTTCCTTAGAATAAGCATCATTCATGCTTGTTTGCTTTCTTTTTTCAAAAGTCTTTTCTGACTTTTTATAAAATATTGCATCCAATTGGGCTTTCATAATCTTCTTGCCAGTTGATAAAGTAGCCTCTTCAGCAAGTCTTTGTCTACGTTGGAGTCACAAAGATTTCTTGAACTTCCACTACATCATCATCTTCAAGCACCCCACCAGTCATACCATGTTTTATTGCTAATCTATTTTCTTCATGCTCTTTCAAAGCCAATTTAACATCCTCTGGTGTAAGGGAGCAATTGACAATATTTCCTTTTATTCCTTTTTGATGTTGCTTGGCCCTAGAAATTCCTCCTGTTGTTTTCTTCTTGCAAAAGTCACGTGTGACTTTCTTCTTATTGCTCTTGTCCCTTGAACTATTCCATCGGCAACATATATCACCATTATTTGGTTTGAATAGCGTAGAAGAAGAGGAGTTTGATGATGGTTGAGAATTATGAGTCGTCATAACTGTTAAAAATTGAAACAAAAATCAGTTAACCATCATCTCACCCAAATTGTAAATGAACAACATACAATTTACAAAAAATTTGAAGTTACAGTTTCAATTTACAGTTTGAATGAAAGAGCATGAAGTTACATCATCCCACCCAATTTACAGTTTGTCTTTACAGTTTGAATAAAAAATTAGTTAACCATCTCAAGCCCAAAATCGGAAGTACACCAGCCAAAAGCCCAAATATAGAAATTGGATTTAAGGCAACCAACAACTATAGCTCTCTCACAAGTTACAACCTATAGAAACGATTTAACGTAGCCAACAACTATAGCTCTCTTACAAGGAAATCAGAAGTAAACTAGACTGGTATCGATTTAAGGCAGCGGTGAGTCCGGGCTTCTCTTTCCAGGCGGCGATGGCTACTCCAGGCTCCTCTTTCACGCGGCGGCAACTCCATGCCCAATAGCTCCTTCAATGAGCATTCCTTCTCCGAATAGTCCAACGGTGGTTGCTTTTTTTTTAGGGTTTGGAGGTTGGGATAGAAGAGAATAGAACCTCCCAGAAAAAGAAGAAGAGTTGTCGGGTTGGGTTTTTTAATTTTTGCCCTTCTATCTAAAGGTTCAAAAAAATTACAAAATTACCCTTCGGAGAAATAAAAAAACGAGGGCAATTGGGTCTTTTATGCATATTTGGCTGTTGAGGCCACTCCAAGCCGCGTCGGGCCACTTCGCGTCGCTCCCGCATGCGGCTGCTCCGGCCGCTTTTCCATTCTGTGCCACTCCAAAGCGGCTAGACGTGGACGCTTCAGTTTTATCGCGGCGCGGCGAGATCGCAACTGACGCGGCCGTGATCGATAACTATGGCCGAAATATCGTCAAATCTTAAATTATAATAAGTTGACCTCCGAATCAATAAATCCATGTACACAAAAAAGACTAGTTCGTCCCACTACTCCAAGACGAGCCATGGGGGAACTCAATACCCCTAGGTGAATTCTCCTTAGTTATAGCTAGTTTCGCATTCCAAACAATACTTCTTTGAACAATACCCTCTTACAATATCCATTATGACAATACTCCTAAGCATTCTGAAACAATTCTCCTTATGACAATATCCCTTGTTGTTCTTAGATAATACTCTTTGGGACAATACTTCATTGACATTCCAAGACGATACTTTTGAGATAATACCTTCTTGTTATTATGAGACGATATTCCTTGGAACAAGGTAGGCTAGCTCATATTGGTCCGTTCCATTAGCGTGATAAATCCAAAATTAAAAGTCCATTCTAACCAAATCTTGATTACGAAGGTTTGATACCGGTCACTAAAAATATGATCGTTAAAATCATAGAGATGATTTTGAACCAAAGCCGAGTCCAAATACCAAAATTATTTTTGTATCTCAATACATGCGTACTTCCATTTATATCATAACAATTTCCCATGTTCGTTGTTGGGTAAATTCGTAACGATTGCACGTGGTAAATTCATGGCATCCACTCCGTCACTAAGTCAAACTATTCGATTAATTTTGTCTCATTCATGTGTTATGCCTGGACGAGAAAATCGTGTACTGGACCCAGAAAAATCTATTCCGAGCGGCAGTGATTTTAAGTTGAACTTTAAAATTATACGAATGTTAAAAAAATTGTCACAATTTATAGTTTATTAAATATTTGAATTAATCAGACTATATATATCAAAAGAGTTCTTTTTTTTGGTAAAAATTAATTATTCATCAAAATAACATGTCAAGTGTGCACAAATTCACTACATCAAAAAGTGTTATTAAATATACTAATTTAAACATTTATTGAGACAAGCTAGAATTGCAACTAGATCTTTAACTAGTTTGCCTACCATGTACCCTGACAGTTGACTGTTGTTTTTTTAAATCATAGAATTATTTGCCTAACATCATCTTTTCCTCTCAAAGAAAAGTTTTCCCCAGCAACGGCCCTACTTTTTGGACCACTTATAATTTCAATTAATCCGTGGATTATACGATAGAGACAACCCTTTTTCTACCAAATTCCACAATAGCCGATTCCATAGACTCAAATGTAGAGCTGGTAGCTATATAATTGCCTAGTTTCGTTGATATTATTTAGTAAATCTTTAAATAGACGCAAAAAAAATCGATAGATATTTGACAACGATGTGTACCCAGGTGCTTGAACAGATATTTTTAACTAATTGACTAACTTTTTGGTTGTAAACACAATTAATAAGTTTTTAGTTTATATCACCTATTATCAGAATATTCAGTGAGTTAATTTATTCAAAATTGAGTCATCTTTGATCATTGAAAGTTGACAAAATTCTTCCAATAAATATTTAAGAGTGTATCAATTCTAATAATTTAAATTCAAATTTTGATTTAATATGATCAACATATCACTAATTGATCTAAGTGTTGGTTGATTAAATTATTAATAACTTTCTCATGCATAAAATTCATAATAATTGATATAATATTAATAAAAAATATTTATTTGTTGACGACTTTCCTCTAATGATTGATTAAATTTAAAAGTTTGGTTGGTGGGCGAGAGTTTTTAGATATTATAATACGAAGCATGAAAGTTGCTGTCTTGTTTATGACCGAGTCAATCAATTATTATAAAGATCACGCGGTATTGGATGCTTAATGAACAATTACTTTACCGGATCAACTATCTTCTAAAAAATTTAGATTGTTATTCCTTAAACACGAACTTTAAGTATGCGTTAAAATTTTAGTAGGGAGAACATCCGAAACATTTATATGAGTTAAAAAAACAATTAGTTGAAAGAATTTTATTTTGTGGTCCCGTTACTTTTGCTACCACACTGGTTTCTAAAAAATAACAAGCACATAATGTATCAAAGATTTACAATTGTATCAATTACTCGTAGAAAAGTTCCAGTTCAAATCTCAAAATATTATGATGTTTCAGAAAAGTTATTAGTTCAAATCTCAAAATATTATGCGGTTTCAGAAAAGTTCCAGTTCAAATCTCAAAATATTATGCGGTTTCAGAAAAGTTACTAGTTACTTACTATACATACAGCCAAAGTTTTTAGAGGCGATTTGTGGTAGAGGATAGAAGAAGAAAAATGTTCTAATTATAAGCAAATTACTTACCATATATCTAAAGAAGGACGCCAAAATTAATAGAGGAAAAAAAGGATCAACTATAAAAAATAAACCAAAACAAATGTCAGATAATCATTTTTTAGGGTCGGGTCAATGAAATGAACATTAACAATAAAAAAGAGAGATTTTTTATTCTAAATATTTATTTGAGTAGAATATTGTCTGATATTGTTTAACTAACTATTTTTCCAATTGAAACGAGAGTCCTTCAAGTGTTGAGTGAATTATTCAAATTTTTAATTAAATTTTGGACTAAAGTTATTAAGAATATATTAGTATTAAGGGAAACCTTTGCAAAAAATATTGATAAACTATAACTTTATTAGTTGAACTTGTAAATCTGACTTCACTTAATTAAAAAAGTCATAAAACGAGATGCACTCACATTTTTTGGCGTGTGTACACACACACATATGAATTTGGCTGCCGAGGACACTGTCACGGATTATTCTCAAGACCCGTGCGGTACTAGCAAGTTTCGCTCAAACTCGTGCTAGTCAGCTTAACTCTCGACAACAAGGACACCTTTGGTGGAAAACTCTCAAACACTTGTATTATTGCTCAAAGTGTTGGATGTTACAAATGAGCCAACCTTGAGGGGTATTTATACTTGTCCACCTCCTCAACGGACGGCTAAGATCGATTTGATCTAACGGCTACAATTTGCCGTCTAGAAAATTCTACACCTCCTTACTATTCATACAAATATCTACTCTTCCTACACACTTCTATACATTTCTACACATTTCTACACAAGTCTAGATTCTTCTCATAACATCTAGACTTAGGTGGAGAATCGTAGAAAATTCCGGAGAATTCCGGCTCGTGACATTCTCCCCCACTCAATCTTACGACGTCCTCGTCGTGGTCGCCTTGTATGCCTCGATCATGTCCTTATAGTTCCATAAGGACAACTCTTGTTCCCAACTTGCATCACTATCGGGAGCACCCTTCCACTTGACGAAGTACTCCACATAGCTCGGATGCGCGCCTCTTCTCGGAATGACTCGATGAGCCAATATCTCTTCGACCTCACGCTCGGGAACATTTGTGATGGCTGTCGGTGCTCTCTTCGAAATGCCTCTACTCGGATCTTCCTTGTCTTTCTTGTAAGGCTTGAGTAGACTCACGTGGAACACCGGATGTATCTCTAAATGTGAGGGTAGCGTTAAGCGATAGGCCAACTTTCCTACCCGTTTCTCTATCGGAAACAGACCCTCGTACCTTCGCACTAACCCCTTGTGCACCTTAGCAAAGGCATGCTTTTGATGAGAAAAGAGGTTTACCATCACTAAGTCTCCTTCCTCGAACTCCAAGTTTCTTCTCTTAGCGTCAGCCCACTTCTTCATCCTTTTCGTGGCCTTGGCTAAGTGCGCTCGAGCCATGTCAGCCTTCTCATGCCAACCTTTTGCAAACTTGAACACGGATGGACTTGGACCTCTATATCCCACGGCCAAAGAGTGTGGGGTCGTCGGCTGCTGCCCTGTAGCAATTTCGAATGGACTCGCCCCCGTTGATTCACTCTTCTGCAAGTTGTAAGAGAATTGGGCTATGTCGAGCAACCTCGCCCAATCTCGCTGGTTTGCGCTCACATAATGCCTTAAGTATAGCTCCAATAAGGCATTGATCCTCTCGGTTTGACCGTCAGTCTGGGGATGAAAGCTTGTGGAGAAGTTAAGCTCGGACCCCATAATCTTGAATAGCTCCATCCAAAACTTTCCCGTGAAACGGGTGTCACGGTCGCTTACTATAGTCTTCGGTATGTCCCAATACTTCACGACATGCTTGAAGAATAAGCGTGCCGCATCTTCCGCATCAAACTTTGTCGGGACGGGGATGAAAACTCCATACTTGCTAAATCGATCCACCACGACCATAATATTGCCGCATCCTTCTGACTTCGGTAGACAAGTGATGAAGTCCATCGAAATACTCTCCCACGGCTTCTCCGGTATCGGTAGTGGTTCTAGTAATCTAGCCAACTTTTGCTGGTCCACCTTATCTTGTTGGCATACAAGATAAGTATTCACGTACAACTCCACTTCTTCCTTCATCCGGGGCTAATAGTAAGCGCGCTCTATGAGTGCCATCGTACAGTTAATTCCGGGGTGCCCGGCCTATCTCGAATCATGGCACTCCTTCATGATATCCTTCCTCAATCCTTGCCACTTCGGCACGTAAACTCGGTCTCCCTTAGTCATAAGCAACCCCTCTCTTAGCCAAAACTGATGAGTCTTCCCTTACCTCGCTAACTCCATCAAGTTTTTGGCTGTTGGGTCGTACTCTAATCCCTCCTTGACTCGATCCACTAAAGGGAAACTCGGACTTGTGATGGAGGCTAACTCGGCTTTGCGACTCAATGCATCAGCCACAAGGTTTGCCTTTCCTGGCTTGTACTCCATCACGAAATCGAACTCCGCCAAGAAGCCTTGCCACCTCGCTTGCTTTGGCATCAACTTCTTTTGGTTGAGGAAGTAACTCGTTGCCACATTGTCCGTCTTTACAACGAACTTTGAACCTAGCAAGTAATGCCTCCATATGCACAAATAATGCACCACTGCGGTCATTTCCTTCTCTTGAACTGTATAGCGGCGCTCGGTATCGTTTAGCTTCCGACTCTCATAAGCGATGGGGTGTCCTTCTTGCATCAAGACACCTCCGAGAGCAAAGTCCAAAGCATCGGTATGGACTTCGTAGGGCTTCGTGTAATCGGGGAGTGCTAGAACTGGCTCCTTGGTCACAACATGCTTCAACTCCTCGAATGCTTGTTGGCATCTCTCGTCCCAACTCCACGTCACCTTCTTCTTCAAGAGATCCGTGAGAGGAGATGCTATAGAGGAGTAGCCTCGGATGAACCTTCGGTAATAATTTATGAGTCCAAGAAAGGATCGAAGCTCGGTCACTTTCTTGGGTGGTTCCCAACCACATATCGCTTCGATCTTCGCCTTGTCCATTCGGATCTTGCCTCCTCTGATAACGTGCCCAAGGAATGTAACTTCTCGTTGCATAAAGGCACACTTCTCCTTCTTCACGTAGAGCTCATTCTCCCTCAGCTTCTCGAACACTTGTCGCAAATGTTCGATATACTCGTCTAGGGTCTCGCTATAGACGACTATGTCATCCAAGTAGACCACCACAAATTTGTCCAAGAATGGCTCAAACACTCGGTTCATGAGAGTGCAAAATGTCGCAGGAGCATTTGTAAGTCCGAAAGGCATTACCCGAAATTGAAAGGAACCATACCTCGTCATACAAGTCGTCTTCGGTTCATCTCCTTCCGCGATTTGCACCTGATAGTAGCCTGATCGCAAGTCCAACTTCGAAAACCACTTGGCTCCTCTAAGTTGGTCGAACAAGTCTGCGATAAGTAGGATCGGATACTTGTTCTTCACCGTGATCTTGTTTAGCGCCCTATAGTCGATGCACATACGAAGTGACCCATCATGTTTCTTTTGGAACAACACGGGTGCGCCATATAGAGCTTTCGATGGTTGGATGTAGCCCACATCCAACAAATCCTTTAACTGCTTCTTCATCTCTTCAAGCTCGGGAGGTGCCATTCGGTATGGTACGGCTGCGGGTGGAGTAGACTCGGGGACCAACTCGATCTTATGATCTACTTCACGCTTAGGAGGAAGTTTCTTCGGCAACTCGGGCGGCATCACATCCTTGTACTCGACTAGTACCTTTGTGACTCCTTCCGGCATGTTACTAGTCGATACTTGCTCCTCCTTCAAGACCGCTAAATACGTGAGTCATCACTTTTTCATGCTCTTAGCGACTTGCATGGTGGAAATTTGCTGGGATCGGATCCTCTCTTCTCTCGAAAAACTTTACCATGCATGCCTCGCCCTTGCTTAAAATGCACATGGTGTCCGCAAATGGGATCGATATAGCCTTCACCGAGTCCATGAACTCCATCCTTAGTACGATGGGATAGTCGTCCATAGGTACAACGGAGAAGTCTATCGACCCACTCCAATCACCTAAGCACACCTTCACTCTGCGAGCAACTCCGTATTTCGACTTAGGCTGTGAGTTCACAGCTTTCAACCAACCATGGTCTTCGACATATGGGATGCCTAACTTCTTCGCCTCCTTAACTTCTAGGAAATTGTGAGAAGCACCAGTATCGATAAGAGCTTTCGTCGTTTGTCCACATACCTTGGCTTCCACAAACAAGCGACCCTTCTTCTCGGCCTTCATATCGGCCTTAATTGCATTAAGGATTCGAAGCGAACCAACTATGGCTTCCTCCTTCTCGCGGTCCTCCCTTTCTTCTACTAAGGCCGAAAGCTTTGCCTTCTTCGGACAATCCCTGGCTTTATGTGGTCCCTCACAAAAGAAGCACTTCAACGGTTTCTTCTCAAAACTTTTGATCTCCTTTGGTCCGCCGCCCCGTGAGAAACTTTCGTTGTGCTGACGGTGATCTCCCCCACTCTTCTCCTTGCCTTTATCCTTAGTAGACTTAGCCTTTTCGGGCTTCTTAAACTCCACTAAGGACTTGACAATTGCAATGGCAGTATTGAGATCTTGTGCCCCACGTCTTTGGACCTCAGTCTTGGCCCAGCCTTGTAATCCATCTGTAAACGCAAAGAAAGCTTCCTTATCGGGATAGTCAGAAATATCGAGAAGTACCTCAGTAAACTCCTTCACATACTCGCGCAAGCTTCCTTTATACTGGAGATGCCTCAGCCTCGCTCTCGCCTCCTCCTCCGCATTTATAGGGCAGAATTGCTTCTTGAGTTTGGCCTTGAACTCATCCCATTTATCGATCGTATAGAGACCCTTCTTCCGATCTCCCACCTTCCTCCTCCACCACAGCATTGCGGTATCCTCCAAGTACATGGTCGCTGTATCGATCTTCTTGGCATCATCCGTGATACCAAGGGCTTTGAAGTATTGTTCCATACTCCAAACAAAGTTCTCGATCTCCTTTGCATTCCTAGCTCCCCTATATACCTTAGGTCTAGGAACATCAACTCGGGAAGGAGTAGGACTTACCTCGCTAGACGACGTACTTTCCCCTTGTACGACCGCCTTCTTGCATAGAACGAGCTCTTCCTTGGTCGCAACCAACTCCTTGGTGACCTTCTCCAACTCGTCCTTTAACGAAGCAACCATGGTCATAAACTTCCCCTCTAGGCTCTTGACTTCGGAAAGACACTTGTCGAGAACCACATTGACCGCTCCCTGTATTTCATCTTGGAGCTCATTGCGACTCTTCGCAAGCTCCACGATGCGTAGGTCTATTTCCTCGAACTTGTTTTCTCCCTCGGCGACAGCAAGCTCCACCTTAGCTAGCTGAGTCTCTGCTTCTGTCAAGGCATCTCGGGACTTCGACCTTCCCCTCTTAGTTTGCTTCGCGGCCTCAACGCGATTGATCTCACTATTCGAACTAGCCATCTTGCTCCACGATACGTAACCTTAGCTCTGATACCAACTGTTACGGACTTATTCCCAAGACCCGTACGGCACTAGCAAGTTTCGCTCAAACTCATGCTAGTCAGCCTAACTCTCGACAACAAGGACACCTTTAGTGGAAAACTCTCAAACACTTGTATTATTGCTCAAAGTGTTGGATGTTACAAATGAGCCAACCTTGAGGGGTATTTATACTTGTCCACCTCCTCAACGGACGGCTAAGATCGATTTGATCTAACGGCTACAATTTACCGTCTAGAAAATTCTACACCTCCTTACTATTCATACAAATATCTACTCTTCCTACACACTTCTATACATTTCTACACATTTCTACACAAGTCTAGATTCTTCTCCTAACCTCTAGACTTAGGTGGAGAATCGTAGAAAATTCCGGAGAATTCCGGGCTCGTGACAACACCCACGGACCAAGAGTCCAGATTTGCTACGGATTGCATCAATCCGCAGCATGGGGATTAAGGGTATAGAAGTCTTTACACATAAAAGGGCAGATTAAAAAATTAGAAAAATAAACCCCACAAACATTTGCAGAGTAAAGGCTATGTCCAGAAATTAGTACCTTTATTGATAATTTTGGTACTTTTATTCATCAATATTGGTGCATATTTCCAATAATAGTGGTTCATTTGTGTTCAATATTGGTACATTTATCACAATAATGGTACTTATGCCTAGATATTGGTACCTTTAGTGATAAAATAATGGTACCATGATCTACAATAACAACACAGATTAGGAATTCACCAAAAGAAAAATAACACAGATTAGAAAAGTTTCAAAAATCAAACATGTATGTCGTTACTCTTGAACCTAGATATTGGTACCTTTAGTAATAATATTGGTGCCTCCGTTCAGTAATAATGGTTCATTTGTGTTCAGTATTGGTACATTTATCACAATAATGGTACTTTTGTCACAATAATGGTACATTTATGTTCAGTAATGGTACTTTTGTGTTCAGTAATGGTTCATTTGTGTTCAGTATTGGTACATTTATCATAATAATGGTACATATGCCCAGATATTGGTACCTTTAGTGATAATATTGATGCATCTGTTCTGTAATAGCAGTTCATTTGTGTTTACTATTGGTACTTTTTTTCACAGTAATGGTACTTAAATCATCACCACAATATTGCATTACGGGAATTGGAAGGGTTACGGGATTTGTGAATATTTGGTGTGGTTAGGAAGGCGAGTAGGTGTGGCGGAGTACCAGATCGACGACGAGGAGTGTCAAAAATAAGAGATCGAGTGTCGGGGCGGCAAGACGGAGTGGTGGGCTCGTGGGTGTTGCCGTCCATGTCGTCGTCTTTGTTGGGGATTTCGCCGCCGTACACCTCGTGGTCTTCCTCATGCTCCTCTCCCTCCTCGTACTTCTCCATCTCTCTCTCCCCCCTCTCTCTCCCTTCCCTGTTAGAATTATTAAGATAGGAGATTGGAGATTTTAAATTTCAAATTGCAATGGGAGGGTGATGGAAGGTTACGGGATTTGGGGATAATTGGGGTGGTTGGAGATTTGAATTGTGGATTAGTATAATACCCATTTTACTCTTATTAATACTAACCCTTGGATCAAAATTTTATAAATTAAATTCTAATCCTAAGGTCTAAAAACCATCCCCACGCTGCGGATTACGTTTTAGTAATCCGCATATAATCCTCTCCCACGGACCGATGTTCATTCCGGGCTGTCCTTGTCTACGTAGAAGTTATTTTTTCTATTCTATTTTGTATAATTGCAATAATATTATTCGTTCAAATAAATTATTAAGGATAGAGTTTGTGTTGAAAAAAATATTAAAATTATCTATAAATTTTTAAAAATTAGATAATATGTAAATAAACATTTTTCTAACTTTTTATAAATAGAATTCCGCAATATGGATGTTCATAACACTCTAGAAAGTGATCTGATTGAGCATATTTGAAAAAAATTGAAGATCATAATTAATTTATAATTTATATTTTTTCTGTAATTCTAATTATTTTTAATTTTATTCATGAAATTATAATTTATACTTTCAAAATTAAATTTTTAATACGCATTAAAAAATTTCTATTTACGTATATTTATAAAAAATTATAAATTTATGAAATAATATTATATAATATATATATATATAATTGAATAATTACAATTAATATAAAATAATTAATTGTTTATTTCAATAACATTGCAACATCCGACTAGTATAGAAAAAAGGACCCCTTCCTCGTCCCCGCCACTTCTCTTCCCTTTCCCTCCTTCCTTCTTCCTCTCTCTCTCTATATATATATATATCTGCGATTCTCTCTCTTGTCCTCTTTGGATCCAGATCCTGGAAAACAAATCCACATTATTCGATCGAACAGAAAAATAATTATTATAAATTTTTTTTAATCTCATTTTCCATATTTTTTTTCTGTATTTTACCTTTATATATAAACGCGCTCGGGTTAATGTATGGAGAGGGTGGCGGTCCGTAACGGTAACGGTAATGGGATCAAACTCTGCGACGGTTATAGCACCAGAGGAGACGGCGTTAGGAACTGGACGAAGCAGAGATCGGTCTTCACCGAGGACGCCTCCGGCTCCTCCACGACGTCGTCTTCTTCGTCCAATTGTACGTCCCCGTCGTCTTCAGTGGTTTCCGCCTCCGGAGGCGGCGGTGGCGGGTTCATCGAGCACCAGGTCTCCAGGTTCGATACCCTCGCCGGCGTCGCCATCAAGTACGGCGTGGAGGTGCGGGCTCTAAAGTCAAATTTCCGGTGGTTAATTAATGTTTATTTTTTTAAGTTTGTTTCGAAATATATAGGCATCTAATTGGATCGAAAAGAAATGTGTAAAAATGTGGGAAGATATTTCAAAAGAATGATATTTTCCGGCCAAACAAACGGAGCCTTGTTCTTAATTTAGGCTTTGTGAAGAGGATTAAGGAAGAAATGTTTGGAATTGGCTATTTAGAATTACAATGATGTTTGCAGAAGACGGAGTATGTGCCTTAGTTCCTGTAGAATTAGCCTCTAATATTGTATACTGTTCTTTTTTTTTTTTTTTGGATCCTCGCATTGTTCGAATTGCTTAGAAGTTCTCGTTTTGTGATTTCTATGTAGGTGGCTGACATAAAAAAGATGAACAGCCTGGTCACGGATCTTCAGATGTTTGCTCTCAAGACGATTCACATTCCGCTCCCCGGCAGGCATCCTCCCTCGCCTTGCTTGTCCAATGGTTCCGTCTCTCCAGGGTATTATTGCTGTACTCCTTTGTCTTCCCGTCTGAACTAGTTTTGCAACATTTTGGCCATTGAGTTTCTAGTTCATTGAAGTTATTTGGCGTTTTTGGCGGTTTTCAAAAGTTAAGCTCCAGCAGCTTCCTGGAGATTCCTTGTTCATGTTAAGCCCACTTATGGTCCAAGGACGGATGGCTTTGTTCGAGACAAGCCATTGTTGTGAGGTGCAAAAACAAGTGTCTCTTAGGTTTCCATAGCCGTTAGGGTGTAGTCCAGTAATAGGTGCTACTCCTCATCTAAGGCATGTTGGATTGTGGTACATTGTTCTTGACACTTTGAATAACAGGACTAAAGCTGTGGAAGATTTATTAGAGAATTTGTACTTATGTTTGTGTTGGTCAGCTGATGCTAGGAGAACATTGAATAACCTGGATTAGGTATAAGGCCCGCTACAATAATATGGTTTATGTTGTTCCTGGATGTTCAGTGCAACAGACTTTTGGCTCTGAATGGTTTAGATTTTTCCTGATTTACGGTCTCTTAGGTTTCGCATTCCTTCTTTTCACTCCTAGCTACCACTGAATGACAGGCTCATCCTCCAGCCGCATGACGGCATGAGTGCCTGGCAGACAGTTGAGGGTTCTTGCAATAAGAATTTTTGTCTTGCTTTAAACCAAATTTCTACTTGGACATGTATCAGGCTCTTGATTGTGCTCTTTTTAATTGTTGCTTTCTGTTATTCTGACAGCAACTGTAATTTATCTTGTATCATATTAGAGGATTTCACTATGCTATTTATATGTTAGATGATTATTTCTCTATATCATTTTCTTGTCTTCTTGTTGTGTAAGAATGAGTTCCTCATCGTCGACTTTTCAATCCATTGCTTTACTTCCTTCCGGTGTTTAAAAACTCTACTACATTTGGGTACCACCCATCCTGCCTTTGGCCTTTTCCTGATGCTTGCATTCCATGTTGAACGCTTCTCATGCAGGCAGAACTCTGCTGAACATACTCCCCTCCGGCGGTTGAATGCAGATTTTCTCGATTCTTTCCAATCCTTGAAGCTTGGATCATCTCAACGGAAGGTTTCTCCGGCCATGAACTCTTTGCAAGGGTATTACGGGCTGAAATTGCCTATTGATTCAGTGGATTTCAGTCATCGAGAGAATGGAGAATATCTTACGCCTATGCCAGCCTCCAACCAGCCACTACGTCAGCATCGGAAATCTAAAAGCATGGTTCAATGTATTCTAGAGGAGGTCACTGGTGGATTTCCTGGTCAACTAATGGGAGACAGTGGTGGGCTCGACTCCGAAAGGTGGAATGCGAAACTGGTCAAAAGGCGCCAGAAATCAGAGGCCGACTTCACTCGTCCCGATCTGCTCATGAGGGAGGATAACCGCTCTCGTCCAGTTTCCTTATGCAAAGCAAAAGGCTTGGCCCTAAGGTCCACCGCCGCTAACCGAAACGTTTCATCAACAGACGGTGAAATCGGTGGCTTGACACCTGTGCCGACACTTCTAGGCGATTCTCTGGTGGCTGATGGATTTTCTCTGGTAAGGAAGTCTTCAAGCACGTCTAATTTGCAAGAACAGGAAAATAGCTGCAGTTCTTCCTCCTTATGGCCTACTTCAAAGCTACATGCCCTGACGGCTGCGGCAATTGGTAAACCAATGTTTGATGGTTTACCAAAACCTACAGCCGGCCGGAAACACAAAACAGCCCTCGATTAACCCAATCCCATGGCAGTCCACACATTCTTTATTTTTGACGCCTCGTCAGAGTAAATAGAAAGAGACGAACAAACCAGAGCTCAATAATGCAACAGACTGTAAGTGACATGTCCATAGCTTGTAACATGTGTAAGTTAACATTGGTCTCCTCTTGCTCAAGTCTCCGTTTTCGCCGAATGATTTTCGACGGATAACTTGCCTGAGAAAGTTGTTCTCTGATGCCGTAGACATGCGGTTTGAGAGCTGTGGGAGGCCCTTTCTGCATGTAATACGGAGGGGCAGAATTGAGAATGATAATTTATCTCTTATTTACCTTATGCAGCTTAGCTGATTACCGTATTCGGGCGGTACTAGAGCATACTTGGTTCTGCTGATTCAACTCGGTTCGACTTGCTGTGGACGATTCAATCAGCACAACCAAATATGTTGTTAAAAAAGTTGTAACTTAAATGCCGCAGGATATGTAATGATTTTAGAGCATGGGAGATTATCTGTTCCTTTGAAAATGTTTTCGTGAGAATGAACAATCATTTTCTTTTATATATAACTTAAATTTTCAAAGATAAAGAGTTTTAGATATTCCATGGTTTGAAAACCAGCATTCCAAAAGAATTGAAAAAGATAGTCCAAAAACCTCTAGTTCAAGTTATACTAATGTGAAAGAACAATTAGTTCATAGGGACAAATGTTGTATAAACCCTTCATCCATAAATGGTACTTGGTTGTCCGAATTAAAAAAAAAAAATCAATTCAAATATTAATTAGTCCCATATAACAAATTTTCGAATAATCAATCATAGATCCTCATGATTTTTGAACCGCATAAAAAGACAAAAAGAAGGCCACGAAGCAAAGCAACAACCTATAGAAAACTGAAGTCTTAAAACCATCGGAACCCAAACCCTATAAAAAAAAATCCCCAATTCTTCCAAACCCTAAATTTGATAAAAATGTGTCGCGTCCATTCAATGTCGTCGGTCCAGTTCCAGCCCGCCACCAAATTCGCCGCCCCCAACCGTGTAGCATCCAGACTCGCCCTCGTCCCGGGAAGGGTGTACTCGCCGGGGACGCCCGGGACGCGGATGAGCACCACGCGCGCGAACGCGCTGGTGCCGATGGTGATAGAAAGCTCGCCGTCCGGGGAGCGAGCGTACGACATATTCTCGCGGCTTCTTATGGAGCGGATCATAACCGTCAACGGGCCCATCGATGACTACACGTGCAACATAGTGAACGCTCAGCTTCTGTTCCTCGAGCAACAGGACAACTCCAAGCCCATCTTCATGTACATCAACTCCCCCGGCGGCGTCTTCACCGCAGGTAACCACATATTTAATTGGGGCTCGATTCGGTCCTGGACGTGTAAAATGCATCCGTACCGCCCATTTGTGATGAAATGGTTTGCCCATTTATGATGAAATGGTTTCACGGACTGTCCCGAGATAGAAAGGGGTTGGATGAAATGGTTTATCCATTTATGATGAAATGGTTTGCCCATTTATGATGAAATGGTTTCACGGACTGTCCCGAGATAAAAATGGGATGGATGAAATGGTTTCACGGACTGTCCCGAGATAAAAATGGGATGGATGAAATGGTTTGTCCATTTATGATGAAATGGTTTCACGGACTGTCCCTAGATCAAAATGGGTTGGATGAAATGGTTTGTCCATTTATGATGAAATGGCTTCACGGACTGTCCCTAGATAAAAAGGGGTTGGATGAAATGGTTTGTCCATTTATGATGAAATGGCTTCACGGACTGTCCCGAGATAAAAAGGGGTTGGATCAT